>JARJDZ010001880.1:0-18070 GCA_030264555.1 Aleochara sp. GC000083
AAATGATGTCTGAATCATTTTCATATGTCATCCAGTTCCTGAGAAACCACTAATAGAAAATAGATTAGAAGTAAATCAAAATTCGAGTAATAAAAAATGTTCATTTTAGGCCAAATTGACGACAATGCCAATAGCATTTCTGCATGGAATTTTGCAAATGTCTAAACATCAATTGAAAGTACGTTGAATTACCTATCAAATAAAGTTTGACTTATTAAAATCGGACTTCCGGTTCCGATATAATACATAAAGGATTAAGTAATTCTAATCACTATGTTTAATTAAATTGACGACAATACCAATAGCATTTCTGGCTGGAATTTTGTAAATCTCTATTCGGCATTTGAAAGTACATTAAATTTGCAAATGAAGTCTTATTCATTTTCATATGTCATCCAGTTACTGAGAAACAGCTAATAGAACATAGACTACATTTAAATAGAAATACGAGTAGCAAAAAATGATCATTTTAGGCCAAATTGACGACAATACCAATAGCATTTCTAGATGGAATTTTGCAAATGTCTAAACACCAATCGCAAATACATTAAATTACCTAAAAAATACAATCAAGTTAAAGGACAGTAACAACTATTTCTTTAAGTTACCAATTATAAACGAAAAGAGGAAATCCACTTTTTTACAAGTTTTCAAATTTTACCAACAAACGTCACTCTTAGTGTCTAATGGATGGCTTTCATCAATTCAATATTTTCCGAAAGAAATTTCTATTAGCAATGCTGGGAGGAATATGTCCGGATGTGCGCGTGGAAACGACTAATATATGTGCACGTTTTACTGCAGTTAGCAGGAAAGTGAAGGGATTGCCATCACGAAAACGCAACGTTTTGGGGCGGCTGCTGAACGAACGACTCGGAACAACTCAGACAGTAATGATTATTGTTTATTGGATCGCGAAAGTTGGCAAATTTATGCGCTTCTATATGGCGCTCCCCGAGACGAACACCAACGTGCACCATATCGCAATACCGAATGAAATTGCACCGCGTCGTAATATTTGCCAGCGACGTTCATAAATCACAGTCGAAGTTGCTTCTCACGGGTTATGACTGACTGGGAAATCTTATCGACTTCCCGACTCAAAAATGCCACAAACATAAAAAGTGTGATTTAAGGCGGTCTGATTTTATACCTTCAGCGATGCGAATACTTTATTTAAAATGCATGCGGTGCAAATTGGCGGAGGCGCCGGCCAAATATTTTTCCCAACTTGATTTTCCCTACAAAATTTTTGATTAATTTACTTTTTTGACACGCTATTCATAGTTAGTGAACAATAATTTGCAAAATTGACTCCCATGAATTTTTTATGCGAAAATAGGATGGTTTTAGCAGTGAATAACACTTAGAAAATGAAATACGATTATTCGGCTAATGAAATCAATTAATTGGTCAGTTTTCAAATGTGGGTGACATTTAAACAGTTGAAATAAATGAAAATAAATAGCCGGTGGATGCGCCGGTTGCACCGAACTGTTTTAGTTGCGAATAAAGTGCATCGAAAATTCAATAAACAAAATGAACAAGTGAGCATTCATGTAAAACGCCAATAAAATGTGAATTATCACCGGCGCAGTTTTATTGTTGCTGCACGGCCCCGAACCGGAAGTGCACGTACAGTGGGCAGTGCTGGGCAGGTGGGGGCGGCAGAGGGCGGCAATTTGGGGAACATGGTGTTAAAACGCACCTAATAGATTCGAGAGCGCCCGGTGGAGATGATTATCGCGAGACACGAGTTACGTACGTGCATTTCAAAAAGTTTTCCACCCCCAACTACGCACTACCGCCCCCAACACCCACACACATGCAATATTTATAGTTATGCGGCGTGGAACTATAAACGACGTGTAAATACGTCGAGGAGAGTTGGCGGCAATAAGCGAATGAGTGTATGAATGTTGCACGAATGGCTTTTGGTGCTCGTTTGGCGCAAGCTAATTTGTTCTCTTTGTGTGGGTGTAGGAGTGGGCGACGAGAATATTCATATGTGATTTAGAACATTACAGTAATTAGGGGACGGTCATAAAATGTCGACGCTAATAGTCCGCGGCTGTTGCGTCAATATATCGTCTGTCTTGTCGCGACAGAGCCAGCAAACAGCACCCCTCGAATCTGCCGCCTCCGAACAGCGCAACACGCGATATAAGTGCTTATTTGCAAGTGTTATTCAATTTATCTAGCCGCACCCGTGCCTCTTGTTTATTAGCTCGCTGTGATTTCTACACGTGTCCCCAGCACGTGTGCCGCGTACAATGGCGGCAATGCCGCCACCGCCACAGTAGTAAAACATTCGAAATTTGGAAAATGCCGCATGCCCGAATACGAATGCGGATGTGCTGCAAGCGGCGGAGATTCGCGCCGAAAACGCTTGAGGGTGTATGTATGCGAAGAGCTGCAAGGGAGGACGCGAAGTCGAAGCCGGGAACTTCCCGGATATGAGGAGCTGAATGTGTCGCGTCGCGTCGCGAGACGAAATGCGACCTGTTCGTGTGTCACGTGTTAATGTTTCTTCTGACACTTGGGTATTTTACTGCTGGAATTCTTCCCGAAAGTTTGCGCGAAGAAACATTGCTGAATACTTATTATCGCATTATCCTTATTTTGCCAAATAAAAAATAATGTTTTTTCGCGAATTTATTAGTGGTGTATGTCTTTGAAATCTAAAACGTTTGATGGTTTTATTAAATTTTATATTTTTCTTCAAAAAATGAGATGTTTTACTGGTAAAATTGACGACAATACCAATAGCATTTTTAGACGGAATTTTGCAAATGTCTGACTGGCAATCGAAAGTACATTAAATTACCTAAAAGATATGGTCCGAATTTTTAGAATCGGACATCTGGTTCCAAGATAACACATAAAGGATTATGTAATTCTAATCACTAAGTCTAATTAAATTGATGACAATACCAATAGCTTTTCTGGGCGGAATTTTGCAAATCCCTATGCGGCATTTGAAAGCACATTAAATTTGCAATATAATGTTGTCTGAATCATTTTTATATGTCATCCAGTTCCTGAGAAACCACTAATAGAAAATAGACAACAACAATTAAATCGAAATACGAGTAACAAAAAATGATCATTTTATGCCAAATTGACGACAATACGAAATAGCATTTCCAGATGGAATTTTGCAAATGTCTAAACGCCAATCAAAAGTAAATTAAATTATCTAAAAAATATGGTCTGAATTTTTAGAATTAGACTTCCGGTCCCGAGATAATACCTAAAGGATTAAGTTAATGTGATCAGATTTGTTCCTTCACTTCATTTCCCATTAATTTTCAGCGAACAAGGAACGTTGTAGTATTCATTACAAATAAATTAATAATTAAAATTGTCAGTGACTGGTGTTAGTAATAGTCCATTCAGCAAGTGATCTGAAGGCTAGAAACACATAACAGTAACAACCGCCTAAGAATCTCACTCCTTTTGAGGGAGAGGGTGCCCCGAAGCAATTAGCATGTCTTAGGCTTTCGATAATTCACCACGGTATCGACGATTATTGCGCCACAAAATAGTTGAGCGCAATCTTAGCGCAGTTTGAAGTTGTTCCAGGAGAACCACCGCCTGCACGGAATCTTCGCCACCCCCGACGAAAACTCGCAATGAAAGGCAGCAAGGGGGAATATTTCCATGAAGTATTTCGCCGAGCGCACCACGCATATGACTCCATTATGGCCATGAGATATGACAACTATATCATAAACAGGCCGAGTTAACACACAATGAGCGAGTGTTCGACCTTTCGGCAAACTTCCTTCACGCAAATAGTCGCTCCTCTTCGCGGCAGGCGGTGGCGGTGGCATCGTAAGTATAACATAACTACTCGTACCGGCACCTCCGCCACTATCAACCCGACAGTGTACGCTAGGCAATAACAGTTAAACAATAACACCGCATTCAGCATGTTTCCAGCTCCTCACCGCCGCCATAAATATGCGATATTATTGCCGAAATGTAATTAAACTTCATATTTATCGAGTCGACATCCCCAACAAATTGTTTTCACGTTGCCTACTCTACAGTATTCGTACAAGACATTAGAACTTCATTAGTTATCTACATGACGTTACTTCATCTCCGAAGAAAAAAGATTAAGCTTTTTGTTAATCATCCATTGATTTTGATTGTGCGATGTAAATCGAAAGAAGAGGTTGTTAAATGGTCTGATGGGGGTGGTAACGACGAGGACTGGGACGAACCCGAGGATGAAGAGAAGGAGATTGCAGACACAGACGACGACGATGAGGAGAATAATATAAGTGAGATGCAAATCCTGATTTACGTATTCGCTGCGCGCGGACGACAGATTTTAATGTTATTTCGAGTCACAAATTGTTTAAATTGCATCATGATTCAGCCGATCCTGACGCTAACTGGTACTCATTAGGTGCGGGACTCTTTCGGGGATGGTTCCCAACTCCAGCTTTGCTCCAGGTTTGCTCCAGCCAGCCTTTTTTCTGCTACCATCACCACTTCAAGCACCTTATATTTATTCATAATATTGAAATGAATCTCGAGGCTTTTAAGTCTAATCGCTTATTTAATTCCCTCCAGAAAACACACACTATACAACTGCTTTGCTGAGAGGAGCAAAATGCAAATGATAAAAAGTGTGCGAATTTACGATGTAATTGCTTTCGGTTTTTTCGTCATTTATTTTCCTCCACTAATTCTATGGTCTGATTTAAGGACCAGCTAATAATTTTAAGGATTGTACGTACATTGTACAAGAAAATAACATCTACTTGTATGGAAGCAGCAAAGGATGAGAAAACTTTCATAATTAAAATGTCAACGTGAACGCGAAATGCCACCACAAAGCGAATTGAATATTATATAATAAACAATGACAATGGCAAGCGAGCGTTCCGTTTGCACCTCGAGTGCCTTCAAGTCACCGGCAATAATTCCGTTTGTATAAGATGTGCTCTTTGCCAGCCGGGTAACATCGAAGTAACGGGTTACATTAGAAGCGCGAATGTTGATATGCACAAACAAGAGTCTGTCGGCCCTCCCACGAACAGCCACATCAAAGCGAAGTCAAAAGCGGGACTCGACATGGTGGGCACACGCGACGAAAGCCCGTTTGTTCTGGATGGAAGCAAATGGAGCAAGAGCTTAACTTTGTATGTCCACGCGCCGCTCTTAACCATCACCGGCAACAAGGGCTGCTGCTCGTCGAGGTGACGTGCGTAAGCTCTTCGGCTCTTCGACTCTTCCACACCGCAACGGCCCTCGCCGAGTAACTCCTTCCTTCCAGGAGTCGCACAGCATCCCAGGATGTATGCTTCGTAATGGTGCGCGTGTCTCCAATTTACTGGAGCTGCCGGATCTGGATTTATATCATACAATTCACTTATTCCATTCTGGTGCAACCAACGACGACGACGACGAGGCATGCAGCACTTGAGTGTGTGTTTAGGGTTACGCTGTTCTAATAAAACAATCATAATAATAATTCAATGCCGCAAACTGTAGCGACAGCCGAAAGCTTTGCGCTCCACAATGCGAAGAGCTCGAGAGCAGTAAGCTCGGAATGACGGCGAGAATCGGAGACAGAGACAGCTGCTTGGAGGAGAAATGTGAATGGACTTTGTGCCATTTGATGATTTAATAATTAATTCATATTAAATTGCATTTATGTGAGCTGTTTGCCCCCGGTTGCAAATGATATGGTAAAGTAACATAGGGATGGTTTTTCACAGTGACCATCATCCTTGGTTCATTATTTCCAAGACAAAATATAGGATCTTTGATTTTGGGATAAAAGGTCGACCCAATAGTTTATCTCACCAAGAACTGAATTGGCAAGCATAAAATTGCAAGTTGTCCCAATAATAACCAAATTTATCATTGGTTGTTCGAGAACATATTGCAATAAATTTGCCAAAAGCCCATATATTTTCATATAAAATTTGAGGTCGACCGGTGCCAAAATTGAGCTCGGAATTATTTTTGAACTCTGGGAGCCAATCCAATTACGGTCGGCTTGGGCGCATTTGGGGCCCGAATGGCCATCGAGCAAAGGCGCGATCATATTTCAGGGGATTGAAGAAAATAAAGGGACGCGATCGTTCCTCACCTTCACGGATAGAATACATTCATGCATAAGTACAATTGAAATGCGGCGGGGGCGAGCGTGAAGGTAAGTGCCGCGCGAAGAATGGCAACGCTAAAGCGGTTTGATTTGTTGGCGCAGTTAATTGAAATCCAAGGGGCAATTACACGATGACGCTCAGTAGCTCAACGTGCACGCTTGTCGTCCTTTGCCCACACCCGTATTCGACTCCTTTATATCAATTGAAACAGCACCGATGGTCCTGCGTCTCCTTGGCCCTCCTCCTCTTCAGGCATCACTGCAGGCGCAGAACCATCCAGTCAAGCACCCGAAACTCGCTGATCCTTCTTTATTGCTATCACTTCCACTTAACTGCCTCAATATTCACATCTACGTTTCAACTTGATTAGACTAACAAATAACGTCCAATCACATTGAGTTCTTTATATTACACTATCTTGGGTATCAAATTTCCATACTTAAGCCATTCTTGCTTACGCATTTGTTTACAAATAATTGTCGAAACAATTATCCTGGTCCTGCTCACTCCTGATGGTTGTGTGAGTGGCAATAGAATGTGGCTGGATATTCCTGAGACGTGGGCGAATTGATGAAAGGACACCGAATTAATTCGACAATTAGCAAACAAAAACGAGCGTCGTTTGTATTCGTTGATGCTGAGGACCAAACGGGGAAGAACGAACGAGGAGCATTTGCGAATGTAACGAGGACGAGTATGTATGGATGCCGAGTAGCGCCTTTAGCTTTTATCGATGCGCCTGGCAGATATTGCCTTTAATTTGCAACGCGCATTGTGAAAGGTAAACGTGGAATGTTAATTAAAAGCGTCATGCCTTCCGCCCCCATTGCCGCCCCCCGATTCGATACGACGGAGCGACGTAATGCCGTCGATATCTTCGCAACCAGAGTACAACTTCGTGTCTAATTAGTCCGGTTGATGCTAGCGGATCACTCATGTCTGCAAATGTCTTCGAATTTCCACCATGACAGCGATCCAACCCACCGCTCTTATCGGCGTGTATGCTGAAGGAGCGAGGGTCCGATGAGTTATGATCCCGCAAATTTATTTCAATTTCCGGGATACAGCAAATTCATGCTCATTGAGTTTTGTAATTAGTCTGATCTTATCATTCATTCCCAGGTTTCAAGGTGCCAAAATCTTCCCCTAAATTTGACTATATCCGAAGAAACTGGTTTTTTTTCTGGTACCTGATATAAATTCTGGAAACAAACTCGAAGGCTATAATTGTTGAAACGACATAAAGAATTCTGTAATTCCGTTCGAAAATTGGCAGATCGTTGAAGCTGCTCGAGCTGATGCTAAACATTCGTACATTCTGCGACATTGTGCGAGGAATAAAATGTGCAAATAAACATGAATTCTGCGAGTGAGGCGTGCGCGCACGGATAGACAGCTAACAACAGGCTCATCGACATCGCATCGCATCATAGCTTCGTTTTCGCATCGACGTGTTAACGTGGCGTGTATAAATGGGGCCGAAGAGCTGAGGAGGAGAAGCGCTCATTCTCGGGCATGCACAGCTTAGAAATGACCCCAATTGTGTGTGTACGCGCTGGAGGAGGAAAACGAGGTGTGGGGGTGTTCGGCCCAGCCTGGATGTCACGTCCCGTTTTGAAGCCCGTTTCCCGCGGGAGCAACGCGTGCCGATAGGAATTCACCGCATCGCGTACGGACCATCTTATAACTCCTCATTGAGCAAGCGATGGGTACGGTTGCGTCGCATCAAATCCACGAACGCTCTTGTCTACGTGTATTACGAGCGCTCAACATGCCAATCCACAGCCCGCAAGTCCCCAACGACAACCAGGAGAGAGGACAAAACGAAATCGAAGGGCTGCTCCCAGAAATAAATAAGTAAAGTATTGTTTTATACATAAAGTACTGTTATTATTTGGTGAATTTCGGAACTGTTTGTAGGAGAAAAGAGTCCTGGATGAAATGATTAGAGTGGTGGAACATCAGCTTAAGATATCTTGTGTAGTTGAATGTTCAGTATCCAAGTGTCTCAACTTCTTGTGATCTAAACTAATAAAAATATCCAGAAATTGAGTGTGGTTCAACATTAGAAAGAAGAATTTCTTGTCTAGTATAGGCACCAGTTGAAGATTTGGAAATCTTCGAGGTCCTGTGTTTTGCACTCTTGGTTCTTGTTCTGAGTAGTTCCATGTATTCCTATTCATATATCCTCTATATCCCAAGTTTCATCTAACATTCTTGGTCGTAGAGTACCATGAAATGTTCAAGGTTCCTGTTCTGGGTTGTCCCATGAACAGTACCTAAGTTGTCCTACCATCAGGTGAACTGGTCTAATATCCAAAGACCCAAACTGATAAATATTGATAATCAGTACAAGAAATAACTACCATCTACAATCTACAAATGAGGGTTCTGAAATTGACCCTACATGATTTTGATTCCAGTTCTATCCGGCCCATTTCAGCTAAGGTCACAAAAATAATGAGAACCTACGACAAGTAGAGTAACTATAATCGCAGATAAGAAAATGAAGACAAAGTGAATAGAAAGCCTGAAGAGAAAATGAAAGAGAACAACTCATTCCAAAGGTTGTATATCCATGTCCAAAGCGTAGGCAACACGTCCATCGGAGGCCGGTCCAAAAAGGCATTCTCGTCACTCACCATTAGGCAGCGGCCGTCCCCAAAGGTTAAGCGCTTTTATTCATTGACGACGACGAAGACGACGCTGCCGCCGCCATTTCAGCAAACCCGGAGGCGAATTGCCCGTCCGCCATCCAACAAAGTAATAGGCAACAATGAACGGACACACCACGCGAAAGGACCACATCGTCCGAGCCATTGGAATAGTTGGAACGTACGGTCGTGGGGCTGTAGCCGACTCCAGGTTAATTAAGTTCTAGTTTACTGGACGCTTTCCGTGCCATTCGGATATCATATAAACATGCTGGAATTGCACCGCCCGTCACATTCACAGTGTGCCCCAAGTATAGAGAGTGTGCGGACTTCGTGCCCACGAGCATGATGACCACGACGACGTTGACGCCGGAGGTTCTTGGACGGAGGAGGGTGGCTGCGAGGAGGAAGCGGAAACGACACGAATGCCAATATACATAAACTTTTATCGCGCACCACTTTGTACGAAATGTGTGTATATTTCGCTTCTATAATAATCATTTACCAGCTTGACCCCTAACTAATGGTCCACGTCCCGATATCTTGCTTGGACAACGACTTTCGGCCACCCATCGCGATCGCCACCGCCTCCGACCGCCGCTTACAAGCGTTTCGTTTCTCATGCGCAGCAAACGGCCGCTATTTTATATATTTTCGCATGGTGTTCGTTATTGTTGCGCGAAACGCTTACTTACTTTTTATTCAGCGCCAGTGTTCCGTGAGATTTCCTTTGTTGACGACGTTTTCGCTTCCGTCGATACGAATCGAAGGAAATCGAATGCAAAGAAAAACTCAAAGAAAACTCAACCTTCACCACTTCAACGACCATCGTTTTTAACGTGATTAATTTCGGTTTGGTAATCATCTGCTTGCGTCATTGCTTAGAGGCGTAGAACAAACAAGGCGATGAAGTTCGGAAGAAAATTAAGTTTATCCATAAATTTGATTTAACAGCCGAGGCTATTCGCGCGGCGTTGAGTGAAGCGGAAGCGGCTAGGGTCGAAGAGTGGATTCGCTAAGACCTTTTGATGCAATTAAACATGATTTGTTCTGGCTCATTTGCAGCGGCAGAGCGCGCCTGAAACAATTCAGCGCGCGTATGTCGATGACGAATGGCCGCGTTCATTCTTGCGCACAATACGGGGAATACATTGAGTTTGTCTGCACACAAAGCATGCCTTTCTATTGCAAGTACAATCCATTGATTGGTGCTGGATCGTTGCATAAATCTTATCATATTGTTGTACCATCGATCGTTGATAAATCATGTTACAAATTTTAATTAAACTATTTTTGGTCCATCTTCATTTCTCAAATTTTCACATTTAAGATTTGAGATTAGAAGATTCTTTTTTTGATTATGGGTCTAGGGTTGAAATGGTTGTTTCTAGAATGTTATTTGAAAAGACATTACAAAGTGGTTAACACATGTAAAATCAAGTTCGATTCAAATGTTGGGAAAATGTGGGATAAGAGAATCCAATAGAGAACAGGAGTAGATATTTAAAGCTGGGTTCTTTCGAAGGTGCGCACGCTCTTGTCCCATAGAAAATGATTAATTGACGCTGTATTTTTGTCGGCAATAATTTCAGTTTTCGTTTCCACACCGGAACTTCCGATGTAAGTTTCACGGCGAATGCGACGCGCGCTGGCTTGATATATTGCCAGCAACGCTAATACACCGCATTTACCTATAGCTACATGTGCACTGGAGGCACATTACCAACGATCTCCTAAATGGAAGAAGAAGAAGAAACGCCTGGCGAATCATCGCCTGTTTGCTTCACGTTCGCGCGTCCTCATGTTCTTCGCTCGCGCGTGTTTGTTTATTCGTTATTCATGCTCTGCACGTTGGTTCGCGCACACCTCAGCTCCAACAACATCCGCAAAAAGCGAACGCGCGTACGAATGAATGTATTGCAAAACGCAGCCCCGAATCCACTGCCACTAGGCAATACACAACAAAAGATTTGCGAAACGGCAAACAACGCGCTGCGGTGCGCGGCACAAAGAAAAATAAATGATGGCAGAGGAAACGAAGAGCGAACGCGGGGGCGGCAACAAGGAAGCGCACGGACGAGAGGAGTGTATATGCAGATAAATGAAAACGCCAGCGTGCACATCCGTGAAATACCGGCGAAACGTCATATACGTCATTGCGAAGAAGAAACAGCATCCACATTACGCTGCGAATATCTGGCCGAAACAATTTACGACCGTCGATGGCGGCGGGCGAATAATTTACATGTGCAAACGTGCCGCCTCAAGGAGCAGAGCATCGATGATTTTTTAATATCGATGCCGAGGGTGGCGAAAATTTAAGCGTTTTTCTGCGCAGCTGGAATATGTATTTGCAGAATCTGGCCCGGAATCGAATCGAACGTCGCGTCAGTGGGATAACAAACAAGCAGCGTTCACTCATAAGATTTTGCAATGTCTGCATGTAGGGCACGTTTATTCGAACTCCTTCTGGTGTGGCGTTCATCGACGAAGGCGAACCGAATAAGAAATCTTGTTTAATATTGACGGCACTTATCGTCGACTTGCTGGGGTGCTCTCGAGCTCATAGCAAAGAGTTAGGAGCGGAATGGGCAAACTTTTTGGCCGGAGTCGCGTCGTCCATCACGGCTGAAAATCATCTGGCCGTCACTGGCAAGTTATATACGACTTGGCAGAGATGCTACGATCCTGCGGGCCACGCAGGATCGTAGCGCTCCTCGGGGTGGCTCGAGCTCTTCTTATGGCCGCCCGCCGATGGCGGCACATATTTTAGGCGGAAAATGCGCAACATTCATTTCGCCAATTTATGGCCGATCGGCCTTCGCCCGTCGTCGACGCATCGCGATCGCAATTAGGCGGCTTCCAGAATGCGTTTCGCTGGCAAGTACGGACCTGTCGTTCCGCCCGAATGAGGCGAAATGATACCGCACGATACCGTCTAGCGCACGACATGAACTATGGCTGACAACCGGCCCCGTTCTTAATGACACTGTCAAACGTTTGCCTGATTTGTGACGCCAGGTTTCGATTAAAGAACATCACTTTCAGAAGTTTGCGGCGCGCACATTCATCCGCGTACACATTCAGCGCGTCGTAAAAGCCGAGGCCCGCAAGTGATGAGTGGTTTCTGCCAGCCATTAAGAAATATTGTCGATTTCTTTCCGAAATGCGCCCCGAGCCGAAGAGCGCCAACAGAGTTCAATGTGAAGAGAACGCCATCGCTGCCATCGAAGGATTAGTTATGACTGTGACGTATTTCATATTTTCTATGAGATGTTTTTATGGCATGGGCAAAAATTCTTCGCCCTTCTGAATCATATACTTTTAACATACCACCAACTAGTAAAAATAGTTTTTCTCTTATTCACGAAACCTTGAAATAATCCTGAAATTTAGGCAGGACTGGATCCAGAAAATTTTATAAGTTACCCACTCTTAAAGTTCTCATTAAACTTTTCTAAAGTTCTGACAAAAAATGGGAATTGAATTCTGAAAATGTTATTTTACATTTTTGACTTAAAATTGATGGTATTTTGGCAGCCTTTGTCCATAAAAAACCTTAATCCCAAGGTGGGGGCGGCATTTCTAACTGTCTAATAGCTAACGCCGGAAGCATTAGCGACAATACTCGACTCCAATGTAGCATTTGCTTGAAAGTCGCGTTCGCCGCCTCCGAAAGGACGAAAAGAGAAAAGCGGTCCTCGATGGCGCATCCTGGCGGGTGTCCACCGTTTTGTAATTACTTACTTGACCAGAGAGCGCGCGTGGTCGATGGTGGCACGAGGGGGCGGCGGCAGGAGAGAGATATAGAGACGAGCGAAGCGACCCCCTCGGTCCGGCCATAAATATGTGATGTCCTGTAATATCATGTGCCAGCTGGACTAAATTGTTACGAATGAGCCGACCGGAACACACCATTCGCCGCCGCTGTGCAGCACGGAATTGCTACCGAATTATTTCGCGCTATTGTTTCTATCTGGAAAATTACAGGCGTCGTCGACAACGTCGTTTAATTTATAAAATCATAAATATTCACACTACAAGCGGTGCGAGAGGCGATGGGTGTTGTGCAGGGAGGATGTCGCTGAGGACGACGACGATGGTTGCGGTACGCGTCCGACCCACCTCCGCCCCCGAAGAGCAAACACCACCAGCTGGTGAAATGTATGCGGGTGGATGCTTGTTGCCTGCCATCGCATTGGAATTGTTCGTTTTTCGCACGGCTAACGAGAATGAACGTAAGCGCCCATGATAGGTGTGCGTTGGTGATGGTGGTGGTGGTGGTGGAGGCGGCCAACACCACCGAGTAAAAACAAAACAATTCCAATTATCATTACGCGCGTCAATTGCGATGGTGAGCGCGCGTCATCCGTGTAATGCTACCGGAAATACCACTTGAGAACGCATGAATTACACGCGAGGGTTTTGCAATAATTAACGTCTTTTAAAATTCCGGATGGTTGTAATCTGATGATTTGGTCCCGTTTACATAGGAATGAAAAGGGAAGCTTGGAAATGTACGAAATTAGGTGCCTCAATGTATCACATGAAGAGTATTTTACAATGTTAGATTCTTCATGCAGCGATGAGAGATGGTAAACGGTAATCATAGCAAGTGTTCTCTAAGAAAACTAAACAGTAGGAATAGAGCGGTTCTAGATCAACGTACTCAGCTACTGCACAGTCATCTTTCAAAAGCTACAAGCTGCAGTAGACGTGACTCATGATCTAGAATCGGCATATTCATTCTACTAATATTTTTACTTTGTGAAAGTTCCTTTTAGAGTATAGGATCTTAAGGGGTATCACTACAATGTACCAAGCAAAGTTTGAACACCTACCCACGACCTCTTCGTTTGTTCTTGAATCATTAGGTGACAACCTAATCCCAACATTGTTTTCATTGTATAACCAAAGAGCAGACCCAAAAAATCTGGACCCAAGAGCCATGATTGCACTCAGAACACTCTAGCAAACCAACAAAATCAATAAATTTGAAAAGCTTAGCAAGAAGAAGAGTTGGCAGAAAAAGAAGAGACCTGGGAGACGCGCAATCCAACGTTCAACTCAAAACGATGTATACGTGTGATTTGTAAGTGTGTATCCGGAGGTCGGATTGCTATTATCATAAATTAGTTGGAATAGGTTGACGTCTATAGTGAATAAAGCTCAATGGTTGCATGATACGGGAAGTTACGATGTTTACCTCGGGGATCCGAAAAGGACTGAAGGCAGAGGAGTACACGCGCACCAACAACCATCGCCGCATTCCGAGAGCCGTTGGCGGTGGCGTCGCGCTCTCCGTGGTCCGAACGTGCCATACGACCGAGTGGGCTGCGGTGGATTGTAAAGACATGAAAGTCGAGGGAGGCGGAGGACGGCGAGGGGACACTATATACGGTCATTTCGGGGGGCGGCTGGCTGCTGCTCGCTGGAAGTTATATGCGCGGGGGGTTGAGAGCCCGAGAAGCTTGGCGACTGCTACCGACTGATGTCCCGATACCCGCTTGTTTATGGGACGGCTTAAACTATGTCCAGTCTAACGGTGCTCATATACAATGCTATCTTCAGATCCCGATGGAGTAGGACAACTTATTTGAGGCGGGGAGGTGATTCGCCGATCGGAAAAGCTTTGCTGTTGATCCCGATACACAGTGGACCAAGCAAAGCAGCGCACCATCACCAACCTTCAGGCTTCCAGAAGGAAAAAGGTGGAGAGAAAAAAGTGGTTAATGGAAAACGTTCACTTACTACTACAAATTAATGAGCACTGCCTTCATAAGATTGCAACGATGAGTTACAAGAATGGTCCATAATTAAATACAGTTCCCGTGGTTTAAACCCAAAAGATATGATACTACAAACTTGGGGTATCATTTTTTGTGGCTGCATTGTTATCAGCAATGTCTTATACCAGTAAACAGAAACAAGGAAAAAATAATTGAGGATCTTCGGGTTGGGTAAAGGATGGGGACAACCCTCGATAGAATCGACAAGTTTATATCGGCAAGTGTCCCCAAGCCTTCCTTGTCCACTAATATCTGCAGACATTCCCCATAAGTAAGGCGGTATACAATCGATGATAATCATGTCCAAGCACTATATACGACAGTGGGGACGTCCGAAACGTATTTGTATACGTACGCAGACCCTGGTAAAAAGTGGCCAGCCGAAGGATACCCAACATCATGGGGGGCACCACCACAGCGCGCCAGGTGAAATACGTCCCGATATAGTAATGTCGTGTGTCCTCCAGGAACTCGGCCGGGGCTGCCGTTCGATTATTGTCCGGCATGAAAGTAAAGAGGAAGATATGGTGCCGCTGGGAGTTGGGGACGTCAATTCGTGTTGACCGGGACTAAACACTATCGATACCTATTGCTTCTTCTATCTCTTAAACTAAGGTTTATAACGTTTCCTTCCAGCTTTTTACCCGATTGTCTCACTGGTACAAAAAGACGTTCCGAATCGGGGCAAAAAATCGGGGGGAAAGCATTTTCTAATAAAAGTTATGATACTCATACTGGGATCATATTTTGGGGAAGGATTTCCAATACAGGACATATTTTTGCAACTTTCTTTGAAGTTATATGACCTCAAGTAGATGAAATTAATATTCATCAATAAAAATTTGCACATTCAAAATGATCAATGATCAAACTCAGGAAGAGAAGACAGAAATTAGCAATGAAAATGGTCTTTTTTTGAGTATGGTTAATTAAAAGACGCAGACTCGTTTCATGTGCAAAAATCAACAAGATATAAACAGATAGAAAAGCCCCGGGTGAAATATTTAGACTGAAAAGAGGGTTGAAAGGAAGAATCGTACGTAATAAAAGGCAAATGCCGAAAGAGAGTCATGCAATGCTCAAAGACTAAGCAGACTAAATGCGACAAGGGATGTGCTCTTCTGCGATTCCCGACTGCGGGCTGCACGAAGGGCGGGTGTGCGAATGTGAATAACAGATCAGACGCGAAAGACGGGCGCAATACGTTGTTTGTATTAGGTATAAATGAAAAATAAAAGTTTCCATCTGGTAAATGCCAGCGCAGTGCGCGCCTCTTTCGCGATATTGTAACGTGAACATAAACGCGCGCCATTCCGCACGGCATTCCGTTATAATTTCGACGAACACATGTGTCTCGATTGTACTCGTGAGAAATCACTTTTCGTTCATTTTTCGAAATGTTGTAATGCTGCCGCTCGACGCGTCTGTTGTTTGCACGAAATATAAAGATATGCGCGCAAAAGGCAGCCGAATGTCGAGAACCCCAGCTTCGAACAACTCGTTTGTTGTATTGTTTGCTTGATTATTATTTCAAACAACGCACATATTTGCATATTCAATGCGCATGTTGGGCGTATTTTACACTTTTAATTTTCGATATTTTCTCATTCGCTTTGGCCTCAGTTTCAAATATCCCCCCCAAATATCACCCAGAAAAACAACACCTAAAATGTAATGTATCCAAGGTAATTTGTTAATCCACTTCATGTTTAATAATTAATCTAAATAATAGATTCTGTTTTGCTGATGGTTTCCGAAAGTACTTTTTCGTACATCACTTTTGATTGTTTTGGGTGATGACTTGTTGGAAATATGGGCAAATGTCAATGTGTTTTCCGCCGATAAGAAATTTCCACCAGAAAAAAGTATAAATTACGCATGAAAATGAATCTCGTTCGGTTCATTTGCCCCCTCAAACAGGAAAGTTTTCTCATAAAAATTAAAATCGCGTTTGGTGTTTAATTTTATCAACACCCCTTCACTTCCGGAAAAGAAGAAGAAGAAGAAAGTTCGCCTCAAGTTGCCACATACTTTTAACTTTTGCGCCAGTTGAAGAAATGATGAAATTTTAATGTCCACTCATTTTTTCCTCAACTCCTTACTTATTTTCCGCTTCCACATTTTTATATTTTAACTTGGAAGTCATCGTCAAGTCAAGCAAAAATTAACGCATCCCGGTAGCACAGGAGGAGCTTGCCAAAGGCGCAACTTTTACGGCCGTTCGAAACTATCATCGTCGAGGCGTCCAGATTTAACGATCGACTGTACAAAAATGCAGAGGAACTCTCTAATGTTGCATGCAAAGTCGGGCGGGTGCGAAAAATAGATTACAAAAATACGTTTCCAGCTCGATTACTTAGTTAATGAAATTAATCCGGAATGCACGTAGTCATCCTGCGGATGAAAGAAAAGGTCCGCATTTTTTGCGCTTCAAACCCTTCTTTCTTCGCAACTTTATAATTTCAGGGTTGATGAGTCCCCCAGAGGTAGGAAATACACCCGCCAAGTTTTCCAGCAAGGACAAAGGATAAAAATAACCTATATAAATTAGTCCAAGATATAGCCTGAAAAATTCTCCCTGTTAGGGCAAGTTGACGACAATACCAATAGCATTTCTACTTGGAATTTTGCAAATGTCTAAACGCCAATCGAAAGTACATTAAATTACCTAAAAAATGTGGTCTGAATTTTTGGAATCGGACATCCGGTTCCGAGATAATACATAAAAGAGTAAGAAATTATAATCACCATGTCTAAATAAATTGACGACAATACCAATAACATTTCTGGATGGAATTTTGCAAATCCCTATAATGCATTTGAAACTACATTAAATTTGCAATAAAATAATGTCTGATTTATTTTCATATGTCCTCCAGTTACTGAGAAAGAGCTAATGGAAAATAGCTAACATTTATATGGAAACACGAGCAATGAAAAATGATCAATTTAGGCCAAATTGACGACAATGCCAATAGCATTTCTAGATGGAATTTTGCAAATGTCTAAACGCCAATCAAAAGTACATTAAATTACCTAAAAAATATTGCCTGAATTTTTAGAATCGTACATCCGGTTCCGAGATAATACATAAAGAATTATGCAATTCTAATCACAATGTCTATTTAAATTGACGACAATACCAATAGCATTTCTGGGCGGAATTTTGCAAATCCCCATACGGTCTTTGGAAATACATTAAATTTGCAATAAAATGATATCTGAATCATTTTCATATGTTATACAGTTCCTGAGAAACAACTAATAGAAAATAGACTACAATTAAATCGAAATACGAGTAACAAAAAATGATCATTTTAGGCCAAATTGACGACAATACCAATAGCATTTCTAGATGAAATTTTGCAAATGTCTAAACGCCAATCGAAAATACATTAAATTACCTATAAAATACGGTATGAATTATTAGAATCGTACATCCGGTTTCGAGATAACACATAAAGGATTATGTAATTCTAATCACTATATCTAATTA
>JARJDZ010001881.1:0-13099 GCA_030264555.1 Aleochara sp. GC000083
ACTGTTACTGTTTACTCGTTTCTATTCTTTAGCCGCATTCCTCGCATTCCGATTTTGTTTGCTTTTATTCTATTTGAAGTGTCCATTGTTGTGCTGCATTGTGTGTTCGTTAGTGGCGCCGATCGTCATTATTCAGCTCTTTCTTCGATACATTCGATGCACTCAATGCACCTGCAGCTATGAATCATAGATCATTCGAAACGAATTAGTTCTCTTTTCACATTTTCATCAATATCTCCGAAACTAATGATCCGATTGCATTCAAATTTTCAGGGATTGTTTATTATATATTCATGGACATACTTAGCGATTTGCAATATCGGGAATCAATTTGTACATAATTTATTAATGTTTATAAATGAAGGAATTAATTTTTCTTAGTTCAAACGCGATTTTCTCGTAAACGGCTCGACCGATTTCCACCAAATTTGGAATATAAACTAATAACACCAAGATGCTTAACATATTGTGAGTGGAAAAGTTGTAAAATGACCGGAGGTGGCACTTAAGTATGAAAAATGAAATAATCGGTCAATTGTTTCATACGTTTATTTTGTTGTACTTTCAATCGATTCATTTGACATAATCAACTTGAGCCCTGAATGCTACTGATAGATCATGATCTCTCTGGACCGAATTTACCCGAAAGAGCGTTTCATTCCGAGCGTTACATAGCAACTCGTTTCACTCCCTACATTTTTTTAGTACAGTGCGCCAAAAGAAGTTTTCATTTCAAAAAACGTCCAAACTTCCGGGTCTTCTTCTTCTTCGATATCTTTTTGGTAGTTATTTCCGAATGCTGTTGGCCGCAAAACGTTGAGTGCTCTTTTGTGTTTGTATTTTTCGCACGGCGCGCCGTGGGGCCGCCCCCAGGTGAGTCCCGATTCCTCCTCCGCGTCTTCCTGTTCTTGTCGCTTCTTTGCGGAGGCGCATGAGTTCTGCGGACGGGGGGGAATTCGATTCGCAATTTCAGACGGGTAGTTTCGCGCCAGAGCTCATGGGAAAGCCCACGCGTCGTTGTTGCCGCCGCAGTCGGGCACTTCTCTTCGTGCTCTCATCGTCACCTTCTGCCAATTTGCGAATTGCCGCCACCGGAAACAGTCGTTCACGCGGCGCGCGCGCTCCATATTTCGATTGCGGATGCGTTAGCGTTGCGTTAAGTATTTACGAGGCAGCCGCCTTTGGAATTTTGTGCGAATTCAGTTTCGAAATCCATGTTTAACAATGTGGTCGAGTTCTTAAACTCGATGAAGCAGGGATTGCATAATGCAACACAAGAAGCGTAAGATTTTTTTAAAAATTTTGCAAATTTCCTAATTTATGATGAATAATTTTATGCAAATTTTGCACATTTTTTCGCATGATAGCTTTTGTTTTCAGTACCTTCTGTTTCTTTGTTTTAAGTTTTCAATTTTCCACTTAAATTTCATGATTTTAAACATTTATATTAAGTTCAAAAGTTTTAAATTACTTCATTATTTTCTACTAAAAATTTATTCTATTTTGACAAAAAACAGTAGACTAAATTTACATTCAAAATTCTAATTCATTCTTTTCTGTGCAATTTAATTACCAATCTTAATTAGAATTTTTATGAATGTATTCATGGGTAAATCGATTCCACAGTGATAAAAGAACAAAACTCTTGCTTGCTTTACATCACGCTGTGAAACAACAAAAGCGCAATTACATTCGAAAACTTTATTACCCTCCCAAATTGATAGCGCCCCTCGATAATAATTTCGCTTATTATTCGCTTGGATTTTATGCCATATTAAATTCTTCGCACCAAATATTCGCAAATTTATGACTAGTCCTCAATTTTACAGTAAAATTACTCAACGTCAAACATTATTACATTATTCCCTCATTTTTTTCCTATAGCTGTAATTACCAAGCTTGTTTATTTAGAGATTATTTCACCTCTTTGGATTTTTTGTCATTTAATTTTTAAAAAAATCCATCAATCTTCACCGAAGTGTTAAGTTCATTCCGCATTAAAGCACACATCACGGATGACATTTTTAATATCTAAAAAGGTGTTTTTGTTTCGTTTGCAGCACGATAGAATAGCGGCTTTTCGTCGATGTAAGTTTTCTTCCGTAAGGTATTATTGGCGTTGATAAATTTGGGTATTTTGCGAATTTATGGCTGTGTCGTGGGAGTATAGCTCGTTGAGCGTTTCGCTTCCTTCCTTCTTTCCTTCCTTTCTTCTTCCTTCCGTTCGCGCCTTTTAAAATTCCAGTCATTTGGTTCAATAATATTCAAATTTTGCGCGGTTCGTGATAGTGGAAATGAAGCACCAACTTGTCATACAATTTTCAGCGTGTATAACATTCGGTTCTAATGGAAAATAGCGCGTAAAGTTTGCGAATAGAACGCAGTTTTGGTAACATATTGGCGTTTGCAGATGTGAGAAGCTATTAAGAAAACTTTGCGGATATTTTATGCGGGTGTTTAAGCGTCTTTTGTTCATGCGAATTCGTTGGACGGAAAATTTGGTAGTGATTTTGTGAAGTTTACTTGGGGCATTTTGAATTTTGCTTTTATTTCTGCAATAGTTGCTTAAAATTATAGCCAACTACATAGTTTTTGAAAGTTTCTCTTTGAAAAATATTGCCATGTTTTAAGTATGGATAGATTTTTGAAAAAAATGTTTGATAGTATTTACTAGTAAATGCCTAAAAATTCCTGAAAATTTATTGATAAATTGTAGATTTGAATTTTCTACTATAAAATCTATGGTCTTTTTTGATAACACAAATTCTCAACAAATTCAAACCTGACAGAAAATTAATTTCAATACTTGCTATGACACTAGGGCCCGGTTTCACAAACGTTCCTTAAATTTTAATGATCATTAAAGTAGCTAATCCATGATTAACTGTCACAATTGTGTTTCACAAACGTTGATTAAATCCAAATCCTTAACTCCTATTGGCCGAATACATAACGAACGTCAAATTTAAGTATCACTAACTAATCAATGAATTAAGGAACGTTTGTGAAACCGGCCATAGATATTTTAATAAACCCAAAATCTTGTTGTGTGATTATGAAGATTTCCAGATATCGCGTAATTTTCGCACATCTTTCCAGCGGAAGAATGGAATATTCCAGAAATTCCTTACCAGTTTCCCATCTCAGCAATTCTGGCATCTGCCTCGAAACTATAGATTAACGTGCATCGCATGCGAAAAGCACACGTGCAAATACGTGAGCGGAATATGTGCATTCGGATCCGGCAGAAATTCGCTAGAATTTCATTAGACGTGCTGAGACTCGTGTGTATTATTATTAATTTTCATATTTGCAATGCGCTCTAATTAAATTCTTCACGGGTCATAATCGTGCGGTTGCCCACCAATTACAAACACTCATGCATCGTAATTCATTGAACAAACGAACAATTAATTAACCAATAAATTAGTTATTTAAAATAGAGGAGTAATAGTGTTGATATGCAAAACAAGTGCTTCAACAAAGTTGCACTAATTTCAGCATCCGAATTCGAACCGCAAACGTTTAACGCTCAATTCCAGACGAATTCATTGCATTCCCAAACTTGCACAATAAGCAATCTAGTCTCTATTGTAGAGCGGAGGACACAACCGGAGTTAATTATTTGTTGTTAATTAATGTGGAAGTAATTTACTCGAATTGAGCGGCCTTTGTTATCGTCAAAATATCATATGTTGTTTGCCAATGAATTTCTCTTCAGATCGCCTTATGGGATTAATTAATTTATTCCAGTTGTGATTTCTTAATTAAATTATGTAATTAATACTCTATTTTTGCCCGGTAACAGCTTTTGGTTTGGATTTAGTTGGATAAACAATAAACTTCTGAACTTCATATTAACCCCGAAACGTGTTATGAAAATCAAAGTTTGAAAGCGTCTCAGAAGTTTACACTCCAAAAATTAATTCAACATTGAAATCTGCGTCAAATTACAAGAACAACAAAATAAAGAAATTGATCGTAAATTTCATCAAGATACCAAAGAGTTTTTGCACCATCGACTTAAAAACTCCATTATCTCGATAATTGCATAAATAATCCCACAAGAAAACTTCTTCATTTAATTTTTTGCCCTGTGATTCCTGAAGGGAATTGCGGAGGAAATACGTTTTCTGCAAATTACATCACCCAAGAGTGCACTCCTTAAACTCTATTACTTTATTACGTGTGTACTTTGATGCAAGTTGTGGTTGGTTCTTGGTTTTCTTCCTGTCTTCCAGGACGTCCTGCTAATGCCATCCGAAGTAGTTATCCTCTTCGAGATTAAATAGCAGCACACAGAGATAATAATAAATAAGGACAACATCCGCATACGAGGCAGGATGTCGATGCGTTCGTCCTGATTGATTGGTTCTCCCTGTTGGGACATTAATTCTTCGGCGCATCCAAGAAGCGCCCGGACGCCCGCCGATTGCCAATCAATTCGCCTGTTTGAGGTTTATCTCCGGCATTCCGGCATTCGTTGTTACCGGATCGCAATTGATGGCAGTGGATGCGTGGGACGCGGTTCCCGAGGGAGAATGCATCAACATGGTTGTTGCTTTTAAAAAATTCATCGCAATGCAAGTTTTATAAACGCGTCAAAACGTTTCCCGCGAACAATTTAAAAAGTCATCTCGATGCTGTCAGCATATTAAATCGCTCGCTTCCATCGTTCCATATGCCGGGTGTAACTATTTTTAATCGCGCCGAATAAATATCATAGAACAGCGAGTCGTTAAACACGAAACCCAAGAGGAATATTTACGGTGCTTTGGCTGGAAATGTTGGAAGATGGAGCTGCTCATTTGCTAAATGTGGGCATAAATTATGAGAGCAAGACCTTGCAGGGTTCAGGTGCAAGGTCGCAGCTTTATATTTCCTCCTCGTGGTATAATTCTGGTCTCTTATGTTATGAATCTTGTCTTTCCAGCTTGCAGAAGCATGTGAAGAACGCATCGGATGTCGAGTATCCTGCGTATGGTGTCACCGGGCCCAACAAAGAAGTCTCACCTTCGGGGGATCGTCGACTGGCGCAATCCGCCCAAATGTACCATTACCAGCATCAGAAGCAACAAATAATTGCAATGGAAAGGTAAAATATTGCATATATCAAACATTAAAAATGCAACATTTTTTTCGCTTCTTTAACTGCGTATAACTTTTAAACGTCTGGACCAATTAAACTAAAGTTGGAACCAAATTGTAGGTCCTGCTGAGCACTTTCCAAAAATGTATGGGTTTATGCCCTTTTAACCCTTGGGAGAGCAGAAATCGCGTTGGAAGAAAAAAGTTGGAAAAAAGTTGGTAGCGAAAAAAGTAATTTGAAATTCTTAAAATCGCTCGTGTTTTCAAAATTTTCATATCTCCGAAACTAATGGACCGATTTGGATGATTCAAACGAAATTTATAGTATTTTGTCGAAAAAATAACATTGGTCATGGTCTCTAAACTCTGCGGGACTCAGAAATATCCGAACCAGAAAATTGGGGTCCTAAAAATGCAAAATTTTCAATGCAACCAAATTAACACCTTACATCTATATTATGTTTATGATTTAAAATTTCTTGCAGAGCATCTTAATTGAAATGACAAAATTAATGTCCACCATTAGGATTCTCTTCTCGACGTGTTTCTTGCGACTTCTCTGCTATTGATTCAGCCATTAACAACAGCAACATGGAGCTGCCATGAAGGGCGCATTAATTCACGTTACAGCCAGCCAAAGAACATTATTATTAATGGCTTATTTAAATATGTCGCCGACGAGCGCACCCCATCAATTTCGGTGTTCGTCGGCCATAAAGTACTCAAATTATCCAACAACAACCATCGAGCAGAAGTTGTTCCATGCAGAGACCTGTGAGAAATTTATATTAGCAACAATATGCGTTGGCATTTGTCGAGCGCACTCGGTCGGGATTATTGAAGCGATCCTTTTGTCAACGGACTTACTAGCGCGCGTCTGCATCTTTTCACAAATAGAATATTGCAAACGTAACAAACACGAGGGCGGGATTTTAAAGAAGCAGCATTTCTCTTATTCATTGAATCGCAAATATAATAGAGGAGAGATGTTGTAAATGCATTTCTAGCATGTCAATGCAACATTTGCACTAAATCCTTCCACATTCGCAAGAATACTTCTGAAAGAACCTTTCTTTCAATTACATTTGCTTTTCATCAAGGACCCTTTTCGCTCGGGTATTTATTACCTTCGAGAGAGAGTTACGTTGTTTTCGAGACAACGGAATCCATTTGCTTTTTTTATTTACTTCTTCAGTCTGTTGATATTTTATTCAATTACCGTGCAATGGTGTTATCTCGAGAGGTCATTATTTAGTTAAGAGTTTTTCGATGCTGGAGATAAAAGCATTTACTCAACGAATTACAGCACAACGAGATGATGATTGAATTGGAACTTTGCCAACGATTTCATGTTTTCAAGTTTTGATTGTTCAGAAATTAATTATTGTTATTTTTTTAGGGCTGCTGCCAATGAACGTCATGGATCCATATCAGAAGCTGATAGTGACGAAGAAAATGAAGAGGGTGATTACACCGTGTATGAATGTCCTGGATTGGCACCTGTAAGTTTTTCCAACTTTTCAGTTTAAATTTTCGGATATTAATCGACATCCAGGTATTTTTAACAATCTACAACTTGAAATTCCAATTAGCTACAATGAAACAACAGAATAACTCCATCATTGATCACAAAGAGCCAATTGAACCGGAAAAATCATGCAGAATACTTCAAAGACTTCATGGAGCACATTAAACAATTGAAAATGCAAATGTACGTGAACAAATGTGGTCGTTTGTTGTCAAGAACAAACGAGAATTTCTTATGGAACTGCGCAACAATCTACAGCGAGTAAATTTGTTTCCGGAAACCGGAAGCACTGGTGCGCTTCTTGCACAAAATGGAAATGTTACATGCAGACGCTATCAATCATAAAATATTCACAATGATAAAACATTTTCAGTGTTCTGCATTTTGGGTGAAATCACTTTTAAATTTTAATTTTAAGTTTAAGTTTCTTTGAAATCTGAATTGTAAATTGAATTTTTTACGTTTTAGACTGGCGAAATGGAAGTGAAAAATCCACTCTTCCAAGACGATCCAACACCGGCTCAAACGCCGCATCAAAAGCAAACGGACAACGCGAGCAGCGTGCAAAAGAAGTGAATCTATGATTTTTTACGAAAGTCACCAGAATTTGCGCATCTCTTAACTATTTCTTCGTCGCCCGAGTCCTCCCTTTCGGCTGTACACGCTTTCTACGGCAATTTAATCAGTTTACCGCTCTCAAGAACAAACAGCATGATAACATTGTCAAAACATATCAAGATGCAACTTTTCCACCCATTTTTACTGGTTGCGCAGCATTCAACTAAATGCATTGCATCTTTACACGTAATTCCTACTATCTCTATGTAGAATCTCTAGAAAATCTAGTCCTAATCCTAAAAATTACGGATGAGAATCGGACAAAAAAGTATTGAGCGCCATATTTGCAAATTTGAAATTTGAAATCGACCAATTAGACACAAAATCTATGGAAAAACAATTAGGCATTACTTTATTTCGAAGTTTTATTAAATGGGAATTAATGGGATTCAGTGGAGTCACTGCTAAATTATAAATACGTTGGATTTTAGTATGAAAATTATTGGATTTGTCAATTATTTAAGAAGGAAAAGTCATTTCAAATCCCAGACAACGTCCATTAGGAGAATCAAAAATGGAAAAAATTAAGCAAATTATCACTTTAAGCAAAATTACATAGATATACAGGAAAACTATACAAAGAATATACATAATTATTAATTAACGTACTTAATCGTAATAAACGTAAACGTATATCAACCAAATAGAGGAAACAACTAGTAAATTAAATTAAATGTTATTCTGATTTTAATCTCGTTTTGCTTTAATTTTCAACGAAAATTATGTTATAATTTTATTGAACGAATTTAATTTGTAATGACATTTGCGGATTTCTCGAAAACGTTGATATCAGCGATTGAAAATTACGAAATGAACATGAAATATTTGAGAAATGTTGAAGAAAATGATGGACATACAAAAAATAATTAAAAGCTCAGCTGTCAGAGTCTTACACGCACAAATAATGTAACGGTGCAAATGAAAATTACTCATATTTCAAATAGAAAAGTTAATTTCCAAGTAGAAAGCTTAAGAAACTTCTGAATTACATTTTGGGGAATCTATAGTATTGATAAAGTAATCATATTTATTGTTTTTGGCTAATTTTCATTTGCTACTCGTTACAACATAGTTGTAAGTAATTATTGGAGGGATGTGAATGAAAATGAAGCACGATTTGAAAGTTTAAGATTCAGAGTTGTTGTAATTCCAATGGAAATCTGGAAGAAGAAAATCCGCAAATGAAATCATTATAAAAGTAATTCAATGTATACATTTCTCAATTTAAATATGAAATATTGGTTCTTACAAAGACTGAACGCTAGAGGTGTATTTTCAACATCGCCATCAGTTTTATAGGACAAAGAAGCAAGAATTCATAGGACGAAAGTTGGTTCAAGAATTTCATTACATTAATATTTAATTAATCATTGCAAGCATTACATATAACAAATGAACAAAACCATGAAGATATATGAAGACTTGACTTTTCTATTATTTTACTAACTATAGTAAATGTTTAGCTACGGGAATATAATGTGTAGTATATCATATTCCAAATTGCTTTTATGTAATTTTCGAATTGCCCACAGAAAAAAGAATGTATAGAATGATTCATTTATAATAAGTGTAATATAATCAAACTTCAATGTAAGATATAGTGCACACAGAATGCAAAACGAAGTACATTACATTTAAAACACTGGTTTACAAATTGCAACATACCAGTATATAAAAACAAAAAAAAACTATAAAGATACATGCTGATGAGTTCTTGCAGTAAGTGTTTTATAAGTAAACTAATTTGAGATGTCCAGTCAAACTAATTCAAGAATGTTAGTCTATAGTCACATACATGTAAATATAATTTCGTTTTTCATATTGCAATTTTCAAATTGCAATAAAACAGAAAGATATGATGAAAAATCTTATTCTGTTATAACTAATAGCAGAATAAGTAATGTAGAATAGAATGTTTCATTTGTATTTTATAAGCAAATAGTCACACAGAAATTCAATTTATTTGCAAATTTTAAATCACTGAAACAATTGTATTAAAATCTTATTCTGCTATGACAAATTGCAGAATAAGTAGAGTAGAATTACAACAGAAATGTTTCATATTAATACGTATATTATGAATAATATGTGTCCTATAAAATGCAAGGGAATATTTATTTTTCTTATTATAATTTTTACATTTCAAAACACAAGAGACAAATAATTAAAGTAAAATGTAATATAATCCAATTTAACTGAAACTACAATGCTATAATGTAAAAAACAAGGCAAACAAGAATCTATATGATTCCAAATATTTATTTGGAAATATTGAATTACATTTATTATAAAGTTGTTTATCGCAAATATTAACAACCAGAAATAATTTCAAACAATATTAAAGTTATCTGGATCATTTAGATTTGATTTATTTCGATGGAAATTGATAGCACTGTTTTGTCTCTATAATGAACACATTATAACAATTCTTTACTAACTGCAAATTTTAATTTGCAAATCATCTAAAAGAACGTAAGAAACATTGCAACTATGAAATGCATAATTAAATATATTGATATCAACTATTAAGTATAATTAGAAAATAATATTATTCAATCTTTGTCATCTGTAATATTTGTCGTTTTTAAATTGCAATTTTCTAATTGCAAATAATCTTAAAGAAGTGCATACAACAAATAGAATAGAATGAATAGCATAGTAAATTTGAAATAGGAATAATATGAACAGTATTATTCAATGTTCTGTGTCTATAACGAATATCAAAAACGTTTGGTTTTCTTATTATAATTTTAAAATTTTAAGCCAGAAAAGAATGCGGATCGGTAAATCTTATTCTGCTCTAACAAGCAGCAGAATAAGTAAAGTAGAATAGCATGTACACTTTGTAATATAAGTGCAACATGAACTTAGTATTATTCAATGTCTTGTGTTTAAATTGTGCGTCATGATTTTTTGTTTGTACTGCAATTTTCAAATAAGAAATTGCCATAAGAAGATGCAAAGCTTCAAAAGTAGTTTAGACAGGTAATACAGAATATTTAACATGTCTGTTTATAGTATAATATTAGCATAGTAATATTTATTGAGTTGTGCTTAAAATGCATACTACTATTATTTGTTTTTACTGCAATTTTCAAATTGCATAAACCATGGAAATATATGAATCAAATAGTAAAGTAAGGGATATAATATAATCAGACTTAAATTTAAAGAAGTAAACTAACTGAAACTATTATTCAGTGTGCTGTGTCTATAATGAATATCAATATTTATTTTTATTATTATATTTTTAAAATTTTAAATCACAAAAACAAGAGGACTTAAAAATCTTATTCTGCTCTAATAAGCAGCAGAATAAGTAAAATAGAATAGCATGTTCACTTTGTAATAAGTGCAACATGAATGTAGTATTATTAAATTATTTTGTACTTATAATGTACATCATCATTATTTGTTTATACTGCGATTTTCAAATTGCAAATTAAAGCAGGCGCATCATATTAAAGTTATAAGGAAACTAGAATGTAAGATACAGATATACAAAAAGTTCTAAGAATAATATTATTTAATGTTTTGTGTTGCTATTTTGAGTGCAATTTTCAAATTGCAAATCAACCTAAAAAGAAAATGTGCGCAAAAGAAAAGTAGATTAAAATATGTAAAATGTTTCGTTTGTTTCGTGCTTATAACGCACATCAGTATTATTTGCGTTTTATTGCAATTTTCGAATTGCAAATCTCATAAAAGACACATGTACAACAAGTTAAA
The DNA here is from genome assembly GCA_030264555.1 of Aleochara sp. GC000083. Taxonomy (NCBI): domain Eukaryota; kingdom Metazoa; phylum Arthropoda; class Insecta; order Coleoptera; family Staphylinidae; genus Aleochara; species Aleochara sp. GC000083. Next base: position 10,964 of record JARJDZ010001881.1, read on the forward strand.
CAAAATAAGTTGATTCATTTGCAAAGTTTAGCATATAAAATGAAACAGAAACAATGAACAATATTTTACTTGTTATGTTATTTTGTTAATTTCAGCATAGTTTTCTCAGTACAGTACAGTGAACATCTTAAATTAATTTATCATTTGTAGTCTGTATAATATTCATAAGAGATAGAATTGATAGCATAGTCATGAACATAGAATTATTCAATGTCTTGTGTCTATAATACACATGATTTGGTTGTATTATAGTAATTTTCAAATTTCAAATCAGGAACCATACCGAGACAAAAACTTATTTTGCTCAGAGGTAGCAGAATAAGTAAAGTAGAATAGAATGTATAATTCGTAATAAGTCAGTAATGTCTATATGACGAAAAAGTTAAATCTATATGTTATTCTGCTATGACAGATTGCAGAATAAGTAAAGTATAATAGAAAACATAGAATGTTTAAAATAATATCAGTTTTATTATGTTAATTTCTACATTACCAATGAATCTTAAGGAAAACTGGTCTAACATGTAAAGTAGAATAACATGTTTAACCGTAATATATTATATTATTATAATATATACCTTATTGTGCTGAACTAATTGTAAGTTGTAAAATGAGAATGTAACGAATGATAATATTTTGGGTCTATATTGCATCCTAGAACAATATTGTTCTAGGATATTGCAAAATGGTCTAAAAGTAGTTTGCAAAATCTTACTCTGCTAAATCAGAAGCAGAGTAAGTAAAGTAGAATAGAATGTATATATAATCAAACTTGAAACTTAATGCAGTAGCAAATGTAACGTAGAAAAATGTTATTCTATATTTTGGGTCTATATCGTACCCAATGATAATATTTATTTGATTTTCAAATTGCAATATTCAAATTGCAAAATAATCTTAAAAAGAAAAGGAAACAAAATCTTACTCGGCTAAACCAGTAGCAGAGTAAGTACAGTAGAATAGAATATTTAATTTGACATTACCGTTTAATTGCAACTTATTAAAACATAAAAAAATGTATTCAAATCACAAAGTTGTTACAAGACTTAATGTATGCCTAAAGAATAGTAAATGTTTGGTAAGAATAGTAGTTACTGGACATCTCAAATTAGTTATTATAAAATATTACTAGGAGAAAAGATTGATAGGAAAGTATGTTAATGTAAATGTGATTCAACTGTAGATCCCATCAACCCATTGATGTATAATCGTAATGTTATTCACTATCTTGGGTCTATAAAGTACCCCATGATAATATTTATTTGATTTTATTATTACGGTATATTCTGGGGACAAAGCTGGTAAAAAAAATCTTAGAAATATTTTGTTCAAAATGGAAATTCAACAAACTTAAAAATTATAAAACTGCAATGTAAGATACAGAGCACATCACAAAACAAAACATTTGATTTGATTAGTTTACATATTTCAAATGAAATGAAACACTAACTGCTTCTATTTAAATAAGATTAACTAATAATTCGGATAGAATTATTCATTGTTTAGCTGGTAGTTATTTAGCTGCGATATCTTCCAACTTCCAACATCAACCAATTATAAAATTGATAAATTTCTTTACCTTTTCCATTGTATATTGTAATGTAACTTAAATAGTTGATTTAAACTTTGTAATATTCATAATGATTCATAGCTTTTGTGTGCTTGCAAGAAAAGCAACGATCTCTGATTTAAAGTATTCAAACCAAAAATTACAATTCTCAACGATTGATTGAATTGCATTTTGACAATTGATAATCTAATTGAAGATCTAAACAAATGAAATCTCTTCCACCCAATTGCAGAAACATTGCAAGGGTTCAAGCTTTATTGTTAATTAATGATAACTCTTTAATTAGTTTTATTAAGTAAAGTTTATGAGCGTCACACTCAAAAATTTATTCAACTTACACTTAACGCTTAATTAACAAGTTCTACGACAAAATTTTGAATGAAGTGAAGAGATAAAAGATGAAATCTATTTATATATTTCTACTATACATAAATAAATATATATATACACATGTTGCGCCAACTGTATTTCATATGAAGTGCGCATGCGATAGAGCTGGCAACGTAGTACAACATACTGACGAGATGAATACTCGGTCACTTGGCATTCAGCAGTAAAGAGAACAA
>JARJDZ010001883.1:0-34826 GCA_030264555.1 Aleochara sp. GC000083
GTTCAGGTATTTCCGAACCCTGTACGGATTTGGGACCATGACCAATGTTATTTTTTCGTCAAATTACTATAAATACCGTTTCAATCATCCAAATCGGTCCATTAGTTCCGGAGATATGAAAATTTTTGAAACTTCGAGCGATTTTAAGAAATTCATTTCACTTTTACCGCTACAAACTTTTTTTTCAATTTTTTTCTTCGAACGCGATTTCTGGGCTCCCTATTACCAAAAGGGCATAAACCCATAGATTTTTGAAAAGTGCTCATCAAGACCTACAATTTGGTTCCAACTTTAGTTTAATTGGTCCAACCGTTTAAAAGTTATACGCAGTTAAAGAGCGAAAAAAAGCGAAAATTTTGCATTTTGAAGTACTCCATTTTCTAAGTTCGTTTTTTTTACATTTCTGGTAATTACAATCAATCGATACATATTTGCATCACGTGATGTCTGTCTTAAAGACGGCTCTTATTTTAGACTTCTGCTGATGGTAACTTGATGAAGAATTAATATTGAATGCAACTCGAATTTTCTCTCCGAAAGTAATTAAACTTGCAGAGTTGTGGATAAATATTTATGATGGGCTTTCAGCAAAGTTTTCCATCCACATCCAGATCACATGCAACCACCCCCCCAACCACCCTGCCCCCGGTTGTTCAAAGACTTCCTGCTTCATCGAGTATTGTTATTTTTTGTTCAAAGTCTGGTTGTTTGTTCGTTGACTTTTGCGGTTTGTTGTTCTTCGGCAGCAAGCAGTGTTAATTAAATTTAATTAATTTTGCGTGCTTTGTATTGCAATAAATCTTATGGGAAGTCAATTAATGGTAATTTAAGAATTGCAATTTCTCACGTTCAATCAAAATTTATTTTTTACTCATTGGTTTGGATCTGTAACCTGCAAGGAAACTTTAAAACTAGAATCTGCATCATCAAAACGAAAATTTTAAATCTGGAAGTTGGAAGCAAAAGGAAAACTCTTTGAAGATGGACTTTTTTATGCAATTGGCAGCATTTACCATTCTTTAAACACGCAAAGACATCTTTAGCAAATCGACCCAGTTCCAAAACCATACATGTATGTTGTCGTCTTTGCAGAGGAAGCAATGTTTACTCTGTTCGCGGATTTATCTTATTCGTTTTCTTCGTAAACTATTTGCAGAATGGCACAGAAGACGTGCAGAACCTACCACATTATATTATTTATCTTATTTCTCAACCTTTATGTGTGGTTACTCCTTTCACCTTTTTTTCTTTCTATTCAATTTTGGTCGGATTTATCAGGAAAAGAAGAAATTGTTTAAAATTTCAAATGAAAAATTGCAAACTTCCCGTATTTATGTAACATCAACCTTGAAGTTGAAGTTGAAGTTGCTTATTGCATAGGATATTATTATCTTGATTGATTGATTGATTGATTGATTGATTGGCATAATTGAAACCAAAAGGGTTACAAAGGATTGAGGAAAACTATTGGAACTTTCGGTTTGCAATTCCCAGCTTTTGCTTGATTGCTCTACCGAAGGACTAGAAGGAAATTGCAATTTTGTGTTAGTGTCGTGGCCAGCTCGTAATTTATAATTGAAACTTATCAGCGGACAGAGTAATTGGAATTTTGCACCATTGACGCGCATGCGTTTTCACGCATGGATAAATATGTCGTTTACAACGTCCCATGATGGATTTCAACCCTCATACGGAGTGTTCTAAAAAGTCCAAAATTTCAAGGATATCAAACTCACTTCAGATGTTTGCAAAAACGGTTTGATAGAAAGTTGAGGGCGCACTGTAGAAAACAGTCGTTGGGAAAATGGCGAAAAGCCGTCGGGTTAAACGCGATTTGAAGAATGGAATTGACAATTTGCTCAATGACCCTGGATGCATTCGGTCGTCGCCATCGTCGCCGTCGTTGCGCTTCTTTACTGCCTCATCATGTGTCCCTGCTGTCCTTTCTATTTCCACCATCGTCGTCCCGGTCGTCATCCAGCTTTCCTTTGTACTTTCCCAGAATTTCCACCATCACCACCAAATACATCGACATTGTGTTTCCCTTTGGAGGGCATTTTCACTTCGTTCTTCATCCGCCTGTCCAACACGTCGTTTGTAGTCCTTAAAGCAAGCCCCCGAACTTTGAAAATCGCCATGCAAATTTTCGAAGTAACGAAAATTTTTACGCGAACCAAAATTCGTGGTTATAAGATTCGTTTTCGTATTGTTCTGTGAAGAATCCTTGGTGCAGATTTTACGATCATTCACCCAACGAGCACTTACATGACTCGTATGACACCCCCAATGAAGGAATGAAGTATGCGAAACTCGAAGGACGAATCTGAAATTCGTTCGACCGATAAACGAGAGCGCGAGGGAATACAAGGACAATGTGACAGCAGGAACAAGAATTGCTCAAACGTCGCACTAAACGTCCTCGTAACGAACAAAGAGCCGAAGAGTTGGACAGGATATGTCAGGACATAAAACAGGATCCTGGTATTTTGGAACTGGCTCAATTTCATCAAATGCTTGTCGTTCGGTTTTGTTCAAATGTCAACGATTTGAAATTTTATGTTCATAAAAAATCTTCAACTTCATGTTTGATCATGTAATAATGACATGATTTTTCTAATCAATTCTGAAAAATCAATCAAACTATCAGAAATTCCCAAAGTCTCTAAAAGCGATTTAAATTCTTTCATGAAGAAGTAATTTTCAAATTGCTGTAACTTTAAAACGGTAAACGCAATTTCAAAATTTAAAAACTTTTGTTAAAGAGAAATAGTTGTTCAATCAAATGAACTTTTTCTAGAATCAAAATCTGTGATGAGTTTACTTTTGTAGTAATTTGAATTTGAAAATCTGTTGATCTTTAATTTATTCTTACTTAAAAACTAGTAAATTTTAAATGCTTATAACTTGAGAACGGCAAAAGTTATTTCAAAAACTAAAAAACTAAAATTTCAAATTTAATGAACGTTTCGCAGAATTATGATCATTAATGGATTTTTTGATATACCAATCTGAAGCTGAAGATATTATTTTCTTACTTTTGTTCTCATCATTCGGTTTTGTCCAAATTTCGATTCGAAATTTTTCCCCCATAAAAAAATCTTCAACTTCTTGTTTGATCATATGATATGACACATAAATTTTCTAACTACTCATCAAGTTGCTTAGAGTTATGAAAAAAAATCAATGGGTCTTCTTTTAATGATGGTTGATTTTGTTTTATGTGAAAATTGTCATCAAGTTTTACGAGCCGGAAATGCGCATGCTTTCGAAAGCTTTCAGCGGGATTGAATTTAATGAAAACGATACACCACGTTCAAATGGCCACCATTAATCCACCGATGATAAGAGACAATAACGTCGACCAAAACAGTCCGGGATGAAACGGGGAACGTACTCTAAGTAACACTCATAAAATCGCGCAGCGAAATTGCGCCAGCATTCGATAATGGAATGGATGCTGCACGAATCGATCGATTTTATTAAATTACATAAGTTTAATTAACTGCGAACGAGGCTCGTTATGCGCTTTTAATCAGGAGTTACAACCGGAAGCGGGGCCGCCTCCAACGATGAGATAAGATACCGTTCGCATTTTTCCACCCCAAACCCCTAAAAACGACGCATAAACATTTTATTTCGCTAATGAACTTAATGAACGAAGTGCGCCATTATCGAGTGCATTCTGTCCTCGGGTTTAACGTCAATTACGAGTAATTGCAAACGGAGTAAACAATAAATGATCGGGGATATCCATATCCTAGAAAATGTGAAAAAATGTAGGAATTCATTCGGTACAGATAGGAGATGAAAATATAGGAAATGTGGGAAAGGAAGAAAGGAGATGGGGGGCAATTGAAATAAAGGATGAAACGGAAGGAAACAGGATAAAGACGAACGAATGAGGCGGATAAGGACGAGACCAGAAACGGGAGGATTCTGGTAACATTGAAGGCGTCGTTCTTTGATTTAATTAAGAAGTGCGCGTACTTTACTCGAAGGCTTTCGTCCTAATACCATCCGATGACCGCACCAACACGAACAGCCACCCCCGAGGTCTTCAACCACCGCCACCGCAGAAACCACATGCTGGCTGGTGGTTGGGGGTGGTGGTTGGGGGGTGCACTCTTATCATTCGAGTGGCCGAATTTTACGAGCCTGATACACATCGGCTCAGACAATAAATGCACACTCGACGCTGCCGCCCCCGAGAGAAAAATAAAGAAATTGCCACAACAAATCCACTCCGCAATTGCATCCGCACACTCGAATTACGACCAGCTGGGCTCCTCGTACAGAAGCAATTAATGCGTTTCATCCAGATAATTAACCTTTGTGGAAATTGGAGCAATTCCGTGTAATTCACATGCCTTTATGCTGCATTGAATGCGACTACTGTAATTTCGGCGTAACATTTGCCGCCCCCGAACGCTACATATACATAAACTTTTATGATTTTGTCGACATTAGTGCGATGAATTATTTCCACATTGAAATTATATTCGGAAAAATTTAATTTTATTTCTTATCCTTGTGAAAATTCTTAGATGAAAGGCGGCTTTGCGGGGGTGGTAATTTTGGAGGCGGCAACGTACTCGCACCGTATTATAATTCTGTTATGGCACACTTCTATGCATATAAAGCACGCTTAATCTAGCTTCTACCTGGAGCATCGCACCTTTAACGACCCGGATGTAGGGAGCGCAATTGCTCGGTGCTTCGTCCTTGATTAATTACCAAAAATTTATAGACACTCGCCCCCCAGCTCGCATATGCGCACTCAAGTACATTGCGCGCAGGTAATTGCGGTTTGAACAATTCATTTGTTAGTTGCAATTGAAATTAATCTTGGTTTATTGCTCGCATATCCTGGGCTTTATATCTGTTCGAGGATTTTCCCTATACAAGCAAATTTAAACATCCTTGATCTGAGAAAACCTTGATATAAGATGCTTGCTAAATGAAGAAGTCTTCTCGATGGCAAAACACAATTAGAAAATCGAAGTGTATGATCAGAAAAAAAAACAATGAATTTGGAGGATGTCGACCGAATGATAAATCCTTCCAATGGATTCCGGAAGTGAATCCATTAGCGATCCTGGAGAATCGGATTCCCTTGGTATTCAGATTTGCATTAATCGAACGTAAACGTAGGAAATGTACGCGGATAATCATAATTACATTTTGTTTGTTCTACATTTCATTATTTAATTGCAATTATTCAAAGAAGTTTACATCTCGATTTCTTTATATATTTTTCTTCCAATTACTCATCCTTAAGAAAATACTGAGCCCTTGTACCTGAGTATTTCATTTTGTAAATTGAATATTTTGCCCAATCAAATAAACTTTTTATAGAGTCAAAATCTTTGGTGAGATTTCTTAGATAATAATTTGAATTTGAAAATATATTAATCATAGAACTAACAAATTTTGAATGGCTATAACTCGAGAACTGTAGAAGCTATTTTAAAAATTAAAAAACTTTTTAAAAGACAAATAATTTTCCGATCCAACGAACTTTTTATAAAATAGATACGATTTACGAGTCGCAAGATATGCCAATTTGAATTTGATGAAGTTTTACTCTTAGCTTTTTACTCACTTGTAAACAAGTAAATTTCAAATAGTTATAACTTTAGAACGGTAAACGTTATTTCAGATTCTAAAAAACCTTTACGAAGATAAAGAATGTACAAATCTAAAGAACATTTCGGATAGTCAAAATTCTTGACGAGTCTTTTTAAATAGTAATTTGAATTTGAGAATGTTTTGATCCTAAGATTAGGCTGATTTAAAATGTAGCAAATTTTAAACAGCTGTAACTTCTGAACGGTAAAAGTAATTTCAAAAACTAAAAAACGTTTATAAAGACGAATAATTTTCAAATCTAATGAACTTTTCACCAAATTGATACCATTTACAAGTCGCTTAATATGCCAATTTGAATTTGATGAAGTTTTACTCTTAGCTTTTTACTCACTTGTAAACAAGCAAATTTCAAATAGTTATAACTTTAGAACAGTAAATGCTATTTTAAATCCTAATAAACCTTTACGAAGATAAAGAATGTACAAATCTAATGAACGTTTCAGATAATCAGAATTCTTGACGGGTCTTTTTAAATAGTAATTTGAATTTGAGAATGTTTTGATCCTATGATTAGGCTGATTTAAAATCTAGCAAATTTTAAACAGCTATAACTTCTGAACGGTAAAAGCAATTTCAAAAACTAAAAAACGTTTATAAAGACGAATAATTTTTAAATCTAATAAACTTTTCACCAAATTGATACCATTTACGAGTCGCATGATATGCCAATTTGAATTTGATAAAGTTTTACTCTTAGCTTTTTACTCACTTATAAACAAGCAAATTTCAAATAGTTATAACTTTAGAACGGTTAATGCTATTTCAAATTCTAAAAAACCATTGCGTAGATAAAGAATGTACAAATCTAATGAACGTTTCGGATAGTCAAAATTCTTGACGAGTCTTCTTAAATAGTAATTTGAATTTGAAAATGTTTTGATCCTAAGATCAAGCTCATTTAAAAATTAGCAAATTTTAAACAGCTATAACTTCTGAACGGTAAAAGCAATTTCAAAAACTAAAAAACTTTTATAAAGATGAATAATTTTGAAATCTAATGAACTTTTTTTGGAATAAATACAAATTATAAGTCTCTTGATATATCGATTTGAATTTGATAATCTTTTATTCTTAGTTTTGTTCTCACTTGTAAACAAGTAAATTTCAAATAGTTCTAACTTTAGAACGGTAAACGTTATTCCAAATTCCAATAAAGATTTAGAAAGATCAAATATGTACAAATCAAATGAAATTTTCGAAAATTCAATGCCATTGACAGTTCGTTTCCTATTTCAATTAGAACCTGAACATGTCTTGTTATCAAATTCGGACTCGTTTAGAATCTAGTAAATTTCAAATATTTATATTATCGAAACTGCTGAAGCAATTTTAAAAACGAAAGCATTTCTAAAAAGGTAAAGAATGCAAATTTTAAAAACTCTTTAGTTCATATCCCTAAGTTTCTTCAAATTGCAGATACACAAATTTCAATTTGAAGATCTGTAGATACTAACTTTCAACTAATTTACAAACAACTAAATTTTGAATAGCTATAACTTCGAAACGATACAAGCTATTTTAAAAAAGAAACACTTTTTTGAATGGTAGAAAATGCACCTTTTAGAAATTCTTTTGTTGAAGTTCGTATATTTATTCAGTCTTCAGATATTCCAATTTGAATTTGATGAAAATTTTCAACAAATTTAAAAACAACTAAATTTCAAATGGCTATAACTTCAAAACGATAAAAGCTATTTCAAAAACGAAAAATTCTCCAAAATCTGAACGAATGCAAAATTCACGTAAACTTTTAGTGACACTCCTCATTAAACCCAATCTTCAGATACACACCTCGGACTTTACTGAGGGCATCCACCCCCGAAAACTAGAACCGCAGTAAACTCTTACCTTTTGAAATCAATTTACTGCACTCGCCCAGATCCGTTATCAGAGTGGCGGCGATAAAAACAGATAGGAATCGCTCACGAAACGCCCGCCTCCTTCGGCGTACAATCCCTCGTCGTGATTGCACTCGTGACTTCCACATGGTCATCAACAACCGCCCCAACTTTGTTATGATGCGTAGCGAATGATTACTATGCGGGCTATTATTTTATCATTATGAGCACGACGAGCGCGGCTGATAAGACGTTCATTAATTGTAACATTTAACCACGTAGCCGCCGCACTACGCGCCCCACGAAACGGCGAAGATGTTTTGGTCTTGCTGCGTAGAAATCGTGAAATTGGTCGATGGTGTTCGTTGTGGCACCCTCGACATCACCGCCCCAACTGAATGTAAACACGCTTCGACGGTGGTTAAATACATACACATCGAGGAGTCGGTGGCGGCGGTGGAGGCAGCGCGCATGCGTTTTGCAACTGCAAGCATCTTCGTAGTAAAAATTTGCACTTTGTTGTTGCGAGCAACTAAGAAATTAGAGATGAGAAGCAAAAAAATTCATTGTATTTTGATGATGAAGACTTGAAGGTTGAGAGTCCTCGAAGTATGAGGAGATGCATTTGGGTAAATTGAAGTGGATCCACTCGCTTCCGGATTCGGGGGGTGGCTGCGACGGTCCAAGTGGAGGTTTGGGGGGAATTTCGATGTACGCGATCCGAGCGAAACATACAGCGAACGAATAGATTATTGGAAGATTGGAATATCTTAAAAACAAACCGGTCGGGGGTGGCACATGGAGCGAGCATCTTTATTTCATCCACCATCCAATGTTGAGCCACCCACAACCTCCTCCCAGTCACTCAGTGTCGTCCACATTTCCTGTCTCCATTCCTAAGAGTCTGAGGAATAACAAGAAATTCTTGTTCAATGCGTTTGATGTTTCTTCTACTTGTATAAGTTAAAATTTTAAAATGAATTTGTGTATAGTTAGAAAAAATAATCCATGTAAATGGAAAATTCGATATTTTCTCGGTAATTAATTAAATTTAAATCCAAATCTATCCTGAGCATATAAGTTATTAAAGTACAAGGAAAGATAAATCTATTCCATTCTTTGTCCTGTTTATAATGCAATTTTCGGATTAGAAATATCTCATTCCGTTTCAAAGTTATGAGCGATTAAATTCGGTGCGCGTCGAGTCTGCAGTTTGCGGGTGCGTCACGGGAACGTCGTAGTGGTCCGCTGCGCGAGAGACTCCAGTGAGCCTCCGTCGACTTGCGTTCCGTAAGAGCGCGTCGTGGTACCGCGCGTGGCGTTCGGGTATTGTAGAAGTAAAGTTTAAATCGCTATATTTCACGAACTATTCATGCAAAAATATGTTGCTTGGTCTCATTTGATTCAGTATTTAACCTACTTAAATGCAAATGCGTTTAATCGGAAATTCTATAATGTGCGTAAACGATACAATTATTTAAACATAAATGCAAGTATCTCCTTTATAGGTAGATATTAAAAATGTTCCCAGGCTAAAATCGATTCATTTTTTATTGCTGTTCATTACGCACTTTTAATATTTACAATATCTCTTACCGTTCTAAAGTTATAAGCGATTAAATTCGATGCGCGTTCAGTCTATTGTTTGCGGGTGAACCACGAGTGCGTCGCAGTAGTCGACTGCGCGCGAGCATCCACTGAGTCTCCCGCGACTCGCGTTACTGCAGAGCGCGTGGTGGCACCCCTCGCGGCGTTCGGGTATTGTGGATGTAATGTTTAAATCGCTATTTCTCACAAACTATAATTGGAAGAACGCGTTGCATAGTCTCATTTGATTCGGAATTTAAACGACTTAAAGGTGATTGTATTTAATTTGAAATATTATCATGCTATTAAGCAATACAATTATTTAAACATAAATGAAAATATCTCCTAAACAGATACGTAATAAATATTTTTGTAGACAAAAATCGGTTCATGTTTTATTGCTGTTCATTGTGCACTTTTCATATTAACAATATCTCTTGTCGTTCTAAAGTTATAAGCGATTAAATTCAATGCGCGTTGCATCTTCCGTGAGCGGGTGAGCCACGAGCGCGTCACATTAGGCTACTGCGCGGCAGACTCCGTTGAGTCTCTTCTCACTAGCGTTTCTGCAGAGCGCGCTGTAGTAGCACCTACGACAATAGGGTGTGCCTGTACAAAATTTCAAATCTTATTTTCTCGCGAATGAGTAATGCAAAAATATTGTGCTTGGTCTTGTTTGCTTCAGATTTTCTTCTACTTAAATGTGATTATATTTAAAACTAAATTCCATGAATAATTTCATTGATACAATTGATTAAAGTTAGATGCGCATAATTCATAAACAAATAAGTATTTGAAGTTCAGCCAAAGATCAATCAATTAAACTTTTTGTTCTGTATATTATACAGTTTTCATTTTTGAAATATCCTACACCGTTGCAAAGTTATAAGCGTTTGAATATTCGGTGCGCGATGAGTCCATATTTTCCGGGTGCGCCACGCGAACGTCGCAGCAGTCTGCTGCGCGGGAGAGTCCACTGACCCCACTCCGAGTCTCTTCCGTCTGCGCTGCCGCAGAGCGCGCCGTGGTACCTCTCGCGCCGTTCGGCTTTTGTGGAAGTAAACTTTAAATCGCTATATCTCACGAACTATTCATGCAAAAATATGTTACTTGGTCTCATTTCGTTCAGAATATAACCGACTTAAATGTTATTGCATTTAATGAAAAATATTATAAGGTGCTTAAGAGATACAACTATTTAAAAATAAATGCAATATTTCCTATACAATTAAGTACAAAAAATGTTCGCAGGCAAAAATTGATTCATCTTTTATTGCAGTTCATTGTCCATTTTTAATTTTTAGAGTATCTCTTACCATTCTAAAGTTACAAGTGTTTAAATTCGGTGCGCGTTGAGACTGGCATTAGCAGGTGAACCACGAGCGCGTTGCAGTAGTCTGCTGCGCGGGAGGCTCCACTGAGTATCTTCCGTCTTGCGTTCCTTCAGAGCGCGTCGTGGTACCGCGCGCGGCCTTCGGGTGTTGTGGAAATAAAGTTTAAATCGCTATATCTCACGAACTATCATTGAAAAAATATGTTACTTCGTCTCATTTTATTCAGAATTTAATTGACTTACATTTTATTGCATTAAATGTGAAATATTATAACGTTCTTAAACTATACAAATAATTAAACATAAATGCAAGTATCTCTTTTATAAATAGGTACTGAAAATTTTCGGAGACAGAAATCAATTCGTTTTTATTGCTTTTCATTGTGCAATTTTTATATTTACAATATCTCTTACCATTCTATAGTTATAAACTTTTAAAATCTATGTGCGTTGGTGACTATCGATAGCGCGTGAGCCAAGTGCGCGTCGCAGTAGTCTGCTGCGCGGAAGACCTCGTTGAGTCACTTGCGACTTGCGTTACTACAGAGCGCGTCGTGGCATCCCTCGCGTCGTTCGGGAATTGTAGAAGTAAAATTTAAATCGCTTTATCTCACGAACTATCAATGACAAAATATGTTCCATGGTCTCGTTTTGTTCAGAATTTAACCGATTTAAATGATATTGCATCTAATATGAAATATCATAAGGCTATAAAACCATATAATTAGTTAAACATAAATGCAAGTATTTCCTAATAAATAAGTAATAGAAATATGCGCCGGCAGAAATCGATTCATTTTTCATTGCTGTTTATTATCAATTTTTAATACTTTCAATATCTCTTACCGTTTAAAAGTTATAAGCATTTATATTCCATGCGCGTTGAGTATTCCGTTAGCGGCTGAGCTGCGAATGCGTTGCAGTAGTCTGCCGCGCGAGACACAACGTTGAGTCTCTTGCGACTTGCATTACTGCAGGGCGCGTCGCGGCATCCCTCGCGGCGCCGGGTATTATGGAAGTAAAGTTTAAATCACTATATCTCAGGAATTATCAATGATATAATATGTTACTTGGTCCCAGAATTTAAAGGACTTGAATGTTGTTGCATTTAATGTGAAATATTATAATGTGCTAAAACGATACAATTAGATATACATAAATGCATGTATCTCCTTTATAAATGGGTACTAAAAATGTTCGTAGGCAGAATTCGATTCATTTTTTATTGCTGTTCATTGTGAAGTTTAAATATTTACAATATCTATTACCGTTCTACAGTTATAAGCATTTAAATTTCATGCGTGTTGAGTATTCCGCTACGCGCGCGTCGCAGTAGTCTGCTACGCGGAAGACTACGTTGTGTCTCTCGCAACTTGCGTTCCTGCAGAGCGCTTCACGGCATCCCTCGCGGCGTCGGGTATTATGGAAATAAAGTTTAAATCACTATATCTCACGAACTATCAATGATAAAATATGTTTCTTGGTCTCGTTTGCTTCAGAATTTAACGGACTTAAACGTTATTGCATTTAATGTGAAATATTATAATGTGCTATAATGATACAATTATTTAAACATAAAAGCAAGTATTTCCTATATAAATGGGTATAACAATTTTCGGAGGCAGCAATCGATTCATTTTTCATTGCTGCTTATTGTCCACTTTTAATATTTACAATATCTCTTACCGTTCGAAAGTTATAAACGTTTAAAATCCATGCGCGTTGGGGTCTCTCGTTAGCGGGTGAGCCAAGAACGCGTCGCAGCAGTCTGCTGCGCGGCAGACCTCGTTGAGTGTCACGCGACTTGCACCACTGCTGCGCGCGTCATGACACCCCGCGCAGCGTTCGGGTATTGTGGAAATAAACTTTAAATCGCTATATCTCAGGAACTATCAATGCAAAAATATGTCACATGGTCTCATTTGATTCAGAAATTAACCGACTTGAATGTAAATGCATTTAATATGAAATACTATTATGCAATTAAACGATACAACTATTTAAATATAGATGCATATATCTCCTATAAAAATTGGTAGTAAAGACTTCCGCGTTTGGGTATTGTGAAAGTAAAGTTTAATTCGCTATATCTCAGCAACTATCAATGCAAAAATATGTTTCTTGGTCTCATTTGATTCAGAATTTAACCGACTTAAATGTGAGTGCATTTAATGTTAAATATTATCATGCAACTAGACGACACAACTATTTAAATATAACTGTTTATATCTCCTATAAAAATCGGTAGTAAGGACTTTCCCAGACAGAAATCGATTGATTTTTTATTGCTGTTCATTGTGCACTTTTCATTTTTACAATATCTCTTCCCGTTCAAAAGTTATAAGCGATTGAATTTGATGCGCGTCGAGTCTCCCGATAGCGGCTTAGCCACCTGCGCCTCGCACTCGTCCAATGCACGACAGACTCCACTGAGTCTCACGCGACTCGCGCCACTGCAACGTGCGTCATGACACCCCTCACGCGTTCGAATATTGTGGAAGTAAAGTTTAAATCGCTATATCTCATGAACTATCAATGTGAAAATATGTTACTTGGTCTCATTTGATTCAGAATTTAACCGGCTTAAATGTGATTGCATTTAATCTGAAATATTATCATGTAACTAAACGATACAATTATTTAAAAATAAATGCAAATATCTCCTATATCAACAGATAATTAAAATCTTCAAAGGCAGAAATCGATTCATTGTTTATTGCTGTTCATTGTGCACTTTTCATATTTAAAATATATCTTACAGTTTTAAAGTTATAAGCGTTTAAATTTGATGCGCGTTGAATCTTTCATTAGCGGGTGAGCCACGAGCGCGTCGCAGAAGTCTGCTGCACGTGAGACTCCACTGAGTCACTTGCGATTTGCGTTCCTCCAGAGCGCGTCGTGGTATCACGCGCGGCGTTCGGGTGTTGTGGAAGGAAAGTTTAATTCGCTATATCTCACGAAGTATCAATGATAAAACATGTTTCTTGGTCTCTTTTGGTTCAGAATTTAACGGACTTAAATGTTATCGCGTTTAATATGAAATATTATAATGTGCTAAAACGATACAAACATTTAAACATAAATGCAAGTATTTTCTATATAAATAGGTAATAAAAATTTTCGCAGGTAGAAATCGATTAATTTTTTATTGCTGTTCATTGTGCAATTTTTATATTTACAGTATCTCTCACCGTTCTAAAGTTATAAACATTTGAAATCTATGCGCGTTTGGGTCTCTCGTTAGCGGGTGAGCTACGCGCGCGTCGTACTGCTCTGCTGCGCGGGTGACTCCGTTGAGTCTCTTGCGACTTGCGATGTTGCAGAGCGCGTCGCGGTACCCTTCGCGGCGTCGGGTATTATGGGAATAAAGTTTAAATTACTATATCTCACGAACTATCAATGACAAGATATGTTCCATGATCTCGTTTTGTTCAGAATTTAACCGACTTAAATGATATTGCATTTAATATGAAATATCATAATGCGATAAAACGATACAATTATTTAAACATAATTACAAGTGTTTCCTATATACGTAGGTAATAAAAATTTGCGCCCGCAGAAATCGATTCGGTTTTCAAGGCTGTTTATTGTCCACTTTTAATATTTACAATATCTTTTACCGTTCTAAAGTTATAAGCACTTTAATTCTATGGGTGTTGAGTAACCAGTTAGCGGGTGAGCTGCGAGCGAGTCGCAGTAGTCTGCCGCGCGGGAGACAACGTTGAGTCTCTCGCGACTTGCATTACTGCAGAGCGCGTCGCGGCACCCCTCGCGGCGCCGGGTATTATGGAAGTAAAGTTTAATTCACTATATCTCAGGAACTATCAATGATATAACATGTTACTTGGTCCCATTTTGTTCAGAATTTAACGGACTGGCATGTTGTTGCATTTAAGGTGAAATTTTATAATGTGCTAAAACGATACAATTATTTATACATAAATGCATGTATCTCCTTTATAAATAGGTACTAAAAATGTTCGGAGGCAGAAATCGATTCATTTTTTATTGCTGTTTATTGTCTGTTTTTAATATTTTGAGTATCTCTTACCGTTGCAAAGTTACAAGCGTTTAAATTCGATGCGCGTTGAGTCTCGCGTTAACGGGTGAACCACGAGCGCGTTGCAGTGGTCTGCTGCGCGGGAGGCTCCACTGAGTGTCTTCCGTCTTTCGTTCCTTCAGAACGCATCCTGGTACCGCGCGCGGTGTTCGGGTGTTGTGGAAATAAAGTATAAATCGCTATATCTCACAAACTATCAGTGATAAAATATGTTACTTGGTCTCATTTTATTCAGAATTTAATTGACTTACAAGTTATTGTATTAAATGTGAAATATTATAACATTCTTAGACAATACAAATAATTAAACATAAATGCAAGTATCTCTAGTATAAATAGGTATCAAAAATTTTCGAAGACAGAAATCGATTCATTTTTTATTGCTGTTCATTGTGCATTTTTTATATTTACAATATCTCTTACCGTTCTAAAATTATAAACGTTTAAAATCCATGCGCGTTGAGGTCTCTCGTTAGCGGGTGAGCCAAGAGCGCGTCGCAGTAGTAAGCCGCGTGGAAGACCTCGTTGAGTCACTTGTGACTTGCGTTACTACAGAGCGCGTCGTGGCATCCCTCGCGGCGTTCGCGAATTGTAGAGGTAAATTTAAATCGCTATATCTCACGAACTATCAATGACAAAATATGTTCCATGATCTCGTTTTGTTCAGAATTTAACCGACTTAAATGATATTGCATTTAATATGAAATATCATATTGTGCTAAAACGATACAATTATTTAAACATAAATGCAAGTATTTCCTGTATCAATAGGTAATAAAAATTGCGCAGGCAGAAATCGATTCATTTTTTATTGCTATTCATTGTGCACTTTTCATATTTAAAATATCTCGAACCGTATAAAAGTTATAAGTGATTTAATTCGGACCGCGTGGACTCTCCCATTAGCGGGTGTGCCATAAGCGCGTCGTAGTAGTCTACTGCGCTGCAGACTCCGTCGAGTCTCTCGCGACTTACGCTACTGTGTAGCGCGTCGTGGTACCTCTCGCGGCGTTCGGATAATGTGATAGGGAAGTTTAAAACGCTATATCTCATGAACTATTAATGTCAGAGTATGATACTTGGTCTCAATTGATTCAGAATTTAACCGACTTAAATGATACAGCATTTAATGTGAAATATTATAAGGCGCTTAAACAACACATGTATTTAAACATAAATGAATATATCTCCTATATAAATATGTAGCAAAGATTTTTGCAGGAAGAAATCGATTCATTTTTTATTACTATTCATTGTGCACTTTTCATACCTAAAATATCTCTAACCGTTCTAAAGTTATAAGCGATTAAATTAGATGCGCGTTGAGTCTCCCGTTAGCGGGTGAGCCACGAGCGCGTGGCAGTAGTCTACTGCGCGGGAGTCTTCGTTGAGTCTCTGGTTACGGCAGAGCACATCGTGGCACCCCTCGCGGCGTTAAGGTATTGTGGAAGTTAAGTTTAAATCGCTGTATCTCGCGAACTATTAATGCAAAAATATGGCACTTGGTCGCATTTGATTCAGAATTTAACCGACTTGAAGGTGATTTCATTTAATATGAAATATTATCATATGATTGAACGATACAACTACTTAATTATAAATATCACATCGTTGCACCCCTCGCGGCGTTCGGGTATTGCAGAAGTAAAGTTTAAATGGGTATATCTCACGAACTATCAATTCAAAAATTTGTTTCTTGGTCTCATTTGATTCATAATTTATCCGACTTTAATGTTAATGCATTAAATTCGAAATACTATAAGGCGCTTAAACGATATTAGTATTTAAATATAAATGCATGTATCTGCTATACCAATAGGTAATTAAAGTTTTCTAAGGATGAAATCAACAGATATTTTAATGCTGTTCATTGTGCAATTTGAACATTTAAATTATCTCTTACCGTTCTAAAGTTATAAGCATTTAAATACGATGCGCGTTGAGTCTCGCGTTAGCGGGTGAACCACGGGCGCGTTGTAGTAGTCTGCTGCGCGGGAGGCTCCACTGAGTGTCTTCCGTCTTGCGTTCCTTCAGAGCGCGTCGTAGTACCGCGCGCGATGATAGGGTTTAATTGAAGCAACGTTAAAATCTTTATATCTAGTAAAAATCGTTAATTAAAAATTGTATTACAAGGGCTAATTTGTGTTAGAATTTAATACTCTTGAATATAACTGTATTCAATTTTAAATACCATTATGTAATTGTTATGAAACGTTCATGATTTGTGTAACTGTGTGGTAATTGACGCGTATCGTTAAAATAGGATTTCCCTCATTGTCATCATTGTTCAATCAGCGCGGATAAGTTATTGTTAATTTATGAAATTTGCAATTAGTGAACGCAATGAAATATTTGCATGGTCGACATTATCGATGATTAGTACCGTTAATTAGAGATTTAGCACAATGGAACTTTTGTTGTTGCTCCACTGCAGGAATTAATTTCAGTACATGTCACAATTTAATACTTTCAATTATTGTTTCGGGATTTATTTGGCTTCATGTTCAATGACCACAATTTAACACCACCAAGAAAAACTTTCTTCTCAATCGAAACTTCATATTGAAACTTTGCAAGAAAAATAAGAACTGGCTTGTTGTTTACAACATGTCATAATAAAACCACTCGTGGCAACCAATATGTAAGCAACAAAATGTATAAATTGTTGTAATCATATCAGAAAATGATTTGTTTCATCTCGTACCCAATTTCACTTCAATTTCCATGGGAATTTATCGCCGAATGGCGCCGCAATTGCGCATTTTATTCGCATGGCTTTCTAAATATATCTACATATATAAGATAAATCTATATCAACACATGCATCTCTCTTGAATCTTCTGGATTCTTCTCTGCAACCTGGCGATATCTGTTTGTGTATGAGTATATCATGGAAGTGAGTACGATATGTATGCATAAATTCCGTTGGCTTATATAACATAAATTGCATAATAAACCGTGAAATTTTGCTCATACTCAATGCATATGCGACTATATTGTTGATATTAGTATATAGGGTGAATGAAATTGTGCATAAGTTGCCACTTGGTAGATTGTTTGGTAGATTATGTCCAAACATTTTCTTACTTTCTAATAAATTTGAAAGGTTTTTGCAGATATTTTTGAAATTGTTTTTAAGTTGTGAGAAGTTTTGAAACTTTTGAAGTTTCGCTTTGCCATTTTAATTTGTTATTAAGTAATGGCAAGTGAAGAAAAGTCTTGCAGTTTAAAGATCTAATACCGTATTTTTAAGATTTCTTCTTATAACAAGGTACTTATAAGAATTCGACAAATTTTAAGGTGAAAACAAGTAAACTTCTTTACGAAGCTTTGGTAATTACAATTTTATGATTTGAGCTATTTCCAATGTTATTATATTATCAAAACTAACACTTCAAACACTCAGTACGTGGTTAAATCAGCAAAATTGAATCGAAATGCCGGAGAGATGTGTTTGCAAGCGAAAAATATGGAATAATATATAACCATCTGGGGTGAGATGGCAGGCCATGATCGTGCGATAAGAAATTCGAGAAATAAAAAGTACACAACCGCATTGCCTGCCGCCCCCAACATACGCGTACATGACGGTGTTGAAAAGCACTCACAACGAGGGCAAAACAGGAAAGAAGAGACGGGCGAAAACAGGGAATGCATCGCTCGAATGTGCATGAACATCCAATTTGGAAGAAAATTGCCATTCAGATTATGTCTCATGCCGCCCCCACATGCATGAGATATCTTCCCCTTTCTTCATACGCCCTCGCATATGCTGGGGATGTGAATACCACCCCCCATAATCCAGTTTTCTCATTAAATTTGTTTGTTCGCGTCCCACTTGAATATTTTCCCTCCTGGGCGGAAGGCGGCTTGTCTAATTGACTAATCATCTTCAAATTGCTTTAAAACATAAACAAATCAAGAGCTACTCTGGTACGAATTAATTTTGTACATTTTTCCGTTCCGAAGGCGCTTTTTATTGGATTTATGCGCTTCCTGTTTAGAAGGCAGCGCCGATCAGAAAGTAGAGTCAACAAAATTCTCATTAGATGCTCTGGTAAACAGTAATTAATGAAAAATGTCTGCATCCTTGCAGGAAGTTTACTAATCTCTTTATAGGATCATTTTTTGATAGTATATTTCGTTTACAAAGCGTATTTCCTTAATATTAATCAGAATAACGTTGTTTTGCTTTATTTATTGCTATTTGAAACTGATATTTATCAATAATACTACTCTTTAATATCTATTTATGAAGAAAGCAGGCACATTTCATGTAATTTTTTCCGATTTTATTTAAATTTAATTTATTGTAAAGGTTTTTATAACATTTTTTTTTTGAAACAGTAATTTTGCGGGTGTAGGTAAACAGTTTCCTGTAATGTAACACATTTGAAAAAAGATTAGAGGCTGGAAAGGAACGGGATCGACAAAACAGTTTTCTGTAATGTAACGTTATTAAAAAAAGAAAGGGGAAGTAAGGGGTCGGTAAAATAGATTTCTGATATATAACGCCAATAGGAAAGAAGACCCTGTATATAATAGCGCGAGAAGTAGCACTTTCGGTAAAACAGTTTCCTGTAATGGTGTATCGTTAAAAAAAGAAGACCCTGTGTATGAAGGCTGGGAGTAAAGCAGGGTCGGTAAAACAGTTTCCTGTAATGGTGTATCGTTAAAAAAGAAGACCCTGTATATGAAGGCCGGGGGTAAAGCAGGGTCGGTAAAACAGTTTCCTGTAGTGATGTATCGTTAAAAAAAGAAGACCCTGTATATGAAGGCCGGGGGTAAAGCAGGGTCGGTAAAACAGTTTCCTGTAATGGTGTATCGTTAAAAAAAGAAGACCCTGTGTATGAAGGCCGGGGGTAAAGCAGGGTCGGTAAAACAGTTTCCTGTAATGGTGTATCGTTAAAAAAAGAAGACCCTGTGTATAATCGGTAAAACAGTTTACTGTAATGTCAAGGTCTACAAGTCTATAGAAATTAAAATTACAAATCAAAGATAGCATTATTCCTGTTTTTAAATTAAATTAAATATAAATTCTAAAGAGTGGTATTTCGGGAACCCAATTGATGATCATATGCTCATCCGTTGAGGGAGTAATGTGAGTCTTTACTCCCGCTGCGCGTACGTTTGGTCGTTAGGTCGATAAAACAGTTTCCTGTAATACAACGTCGAGAGTGAAGCCATGAAATGATGTGCGTCGCTTGAGTCAGCAGAATTTCTCATCAACGGTTAAAATTAACGACTCCGTGCGCTTCCTTCCAGCATGTTGTATTCGTCGTGCTCCGCCTGCAAGTTTCAAACAGTGTTCCCAGTATTCCGCACGCGTTCGTCGCATCCAGCAGGTCGTGCACGGTGTGCGTTCACTGTGCTGCTTTGCTGCATTCGATGCTGCTCTCCACGCTGTGCACTGCATCAGACGAAGAACTGCAACGGACAGTGCAGAATCGCATATCAGTGTGCCAACGAACGACGATATAAATTGCACCGCTATGGATTAACACCGGTGATTCCTGGAATTAATTCGTTGAGGAGAATTGCGCGCGGAAAATGTAATCGGGTACGGTAACATTTGCATTCGTTGCTGCTAATTGGCTTTACTCGTAGGTTGTAAGAGTTGAGTGAAGAACGAAATCTATGCGGTCGAATGCAGCTGGCTAAGATGTGCGACCGGGACCGGGATCGCGAGCGCGATTCGCGGATTGACCAGCCCGATGAAGACATCCACGACAAGCACCGGCAATGTGCCCTCTTGCACGGCCAGGATACAAGCGTTGGCGATGGCAATGAGATGGACAGTTGGGAGACGTTCTTCGGTGAGTTTTCTTTTTATTTCACCCCCGCAACGTGCTCGCCGAGTTCTCTGCGTGTAGCGAGAAGTTGGGGTCGGCCGTGAGGGTGTACATCAAGCACGAGCCAGGTTTCTAGGTCAGTACTGCTTTATCGATATATCAACTGCGGGATGCTGCACGGGGTGCCTCCCTGTTTTCAAGGCCAAGCGTATTGTATTTACAACATTTTGTTGAAGCCAACGCTGTGGATTTCTGCAGCGTTTGCTGAAATTGAAACCGTATAGTTTGTCGTCTGCACAACACGAACACGGTTTGTTTTTCTCTTTGGCTCTGGCGTGATGTTTTGCGATTTGTAGGTGCTGCGTGCTCGGAACTCACATGCTCCGAGAAGCCATCCACGAGTGGTCAAAGTGCAACATATTCGAGTTTGCACTTTGTTTGGGTGAGCCGAGCCGAGACCTATGCATCACACGTCTTGTTTATAATTCGGGTCCGAAATTGGCGAATCGATGAGAATTGTAATGCAAAACGAGGAAACAATCGCTTATCGGATGATTGTTAAGGCGGAGATCGAGAAAATTGCACGAAGACGAAAGGAAATGGTATGTTAACTTTTGCCATAATATTTATGATCGCCTGTAACACGGCAAGTCATGGTTTACAAACGAAAACCTATCTGAGATGGTAAAAACGATGCATTGGTGATATTGCATAAGTTGGAGATGTTATAGCCCATAGTAGGTAGCTATGTTGTACATAATTCGGTTAATTCGAAGTCGTGCTTATTGTCTTTGACCCATGTAGCGCACGGATTATTTATTATTATGAGTTAAGAAGCTGCAGTTCTCTGCACGACGTACACGTGCGCCGTGAGCGCTCATTTTACCTGCCTCTGCATTATGCAGCCTGGTGGCGATATAAAACGTTGAGAGTGCGCTTTAGAAATGTTAAATCAAATGCGACTGAAACAATGAGAGGAAATGGTCGCGTGTGTCGCATTACAGCATTGCAAGTCAATTGTCTCGTATTGTAAATCATCCAAGGGTGGTCTGTTAAGTTTGGGGCGCCCTGTACTTGCAGGTGCTGTTATTGTATACATCATGAGTACGTTGAAAAAAAGCAAGAGAAATTCGAATCAGAAAAGTCCAGCGAAAAGCATTTCAACAAAACGTAAACCAGTGCAACTCAATATTTTCAATTCGTTTTTGCTTTTGATGTCCACTGAACTCATTCATGCACATTGTAAATTAAACAGCATTTTATTTATGCGGCTTGTTTGAATGAGCACCGTATGTGCACATCCAGTAGGCATACCGGTTTTTTATTATTATTTTGGCTTCCAGTCTGCTCACACAAGACCGACCTATAGGTTCGATTTTGAGGCGGCACGTTCTGCATAAATTATTCGTTTTTGATTACATGAAACAAGCACGTCAACAGAGGCCAATCAAATCGTAACACCTGCTATTTGCAGTACGACAATATTTATGCAAATTGCCTCCAATTACTACATGATTTTTAGACATCCATTGGATTTTGGGTAAATTTTCAATGCATATCGAATTTCTTTCAAAATTTACAACGTGAAATGAACGTGAACGTGCAGAAATGCATCTGCTTGGTGTCAAAATTTTCGGAATTTTTGTGGTGAAATTATGCGTTTAAGCTTTCGCTGCATTGTTAGCGTCACGTTTCTGCTGTGCGCTATCTGTTGACTCGAAAATATTTGGAATTTTCCTTTGCTGTTGCAGCAATGCACATTCAGTTTGTCTGTTGTAATAAAAATCATTGCAAGTGCTGCTTGGAAGCGTTTACTGCAATTTAATGCCAAATTGATGCGCACTAAACTGAAGTGTATTAAATTGTATAATTCATTGACATATTGTCGAATTATTCGACAATAAAGCCGAGTTATTTTACAGCCGGCTGATTCACATGTATTGTTTTACAGCTTATTAATTGTGAATGCTTTCTTCTTGCACATGTCAACGCTTTAGAATGTGCTTTGCACTTTACATTTTTGATTAGCAACGTTTTTATGACTAATGCAAAATTAATATTTAACTAATGAGTGCTACCATTGTATTACTGGTATTAATCAAGTAGTAATTAGAGGCAAAATGTGTGCCAA
This sequence comes from Aleochara sp. GC000083, assembly GCA_030264555.1. Taxonomy (NCBI): domain Eukaryota; kingdom Metazoa; phylum Arthropoda; class Insecta; order Coleoptera; family Staphylinidae; genus Aleochara; species Aleochara sp. GC000083. Next base: position 22,394 of record JARJDZ010001883.1, read on the forward strand.
AATGTAAGGCCAAGATTATAAAATTGTAAAGTGAAGGACGTACTTTTTGATGGCTAATTAAGCAAACGAAATTGAAATAATTTGGTATAATTTTCAAACTTGTTATGTATCTTTTGTGAGCTACTTTTTATGGTAAATCTGGAATGAAGATCAGTTAGCCTTGAGATTTTTTAATTGTAGTTGCATTGATTTGAACGCAATAACGTATCTTATTCAATTGCAAAAATCATTTGGTATTTTTCATTCAAAAGGCAAATCTATTATTCAGTGACTAACGAACTTAATCATTTATGATGCCTTATATTAATTATTGTAATGATATGACTATTGTGTGACTTATCTTATCTCAAGACACACCTTATCAAATGGGTTAATTCAACAACAAAACGAATTGTTAAATATTTAATTTCTATCATACCAAATTAAGAAAATCTAAAATGAACGTGACAGAAATGCTGGACAATTGTTACAATTCTAAATAATCGCTGAAAGTTGTGCCTTGAAGTTGGAAAAATCATTAACAAACTCTTTAAAAGTTTCTGTAGCATATGAATAATAACTTTCGTTAATAACTTTCAAAAAAGAAAGATTGCATGTTATAAATGCACGCACAAAACTTCTCATGGAATTTGATAAGATTATTATTGCACTTGAACTATCCATTCATTTTGCTACTGGTGCAATGCAACTGAATCGATTTCACACTTGTAGATCATTACATTGAACTTCAATTCATATGCACACAATTCTTGAAGTTCTTACGCAATCGAACGCTATCTTATTATACGTATTTTAAACTCGAATCACATGTACAAATAGTTGTACTTTTCAGTTTTGAACGTTGACATTCATTCCGGTGATTCGAGTTCATCTCGCTCACAGCATTTCATCTTTCGAAGATTACCTTTGTATCAGCGTGGCGAATGCATCGCATATGGTTGCAACATATTTATATCATCGTCATTATCATTACGATTATTTTATTCTTCGCCCATGTACGACTGCGCTATGCCAGTAAATATATAAATGAAAATCTCATAGTGAACGAACGAAGCAACTTAGAAAGCACATAATGCAGGTCGATCGAACGAACGAATATAAGTGGAACTAATGCATGGATCTGAAAGCACATGCCTGGATTTATTAAATATCGAATGCCAAATTTGGTGTTCTTGCCATGATCGCCAAGTGAACGTACGGTTGCGTTCGGGCGCGATAGGTTTGATGGCTCGCTTCAGTCGTTGTTTGTTGCGCTTGCTATTTATTCAATTGCAGCATTTGTATTCAGATGCTTCCTGTGCTCTCTTGTCATAGAAAACGGTTGCTTTATTATGATTATGGCGTACGTGTGGTATTTGCTTCGGGCTTTTTACTGGTTTTTATCACCGTATTTGCATACAAATCATTTTTAATTGAATTATCTATTGTTGCATTATTTTATTCTTATTGCTGCGATAATTTAACAACTCTGGCTTAGCCAATAATTTAGTTTCTGCAGGTTTATACTGTAGTATAGTTCTGTTTCTCTGCTTTTAATTTTTGACTCAATTTAACCGTAGGTATTCCAAGATGAATCCGTACAAATGCCCATATTATATAAGGAATTCAACTTGAACGAGCAATTTCAGAGTAACAAAACAAATGCAAACTTTATTGGACCACACTTGCATTCGCCATTTATCAAGTCCAAATAGCAATTACGAATTGTTTAGAGTAGGTAATTCGAGCGCATTTCGTCACATTTCAAGACATTTTCTCACATTCATCCAGCCCGGGCTGGCGTCTTCTCTGATTTCTTCACCTACGGCTCTTGTTTCGTGGAAGCGATAAATCGGTTATCGGTGCATGCTTATCGCAGAGACGGTTCTCTCGATTCGAGTTTCGTCGTTTGTATATTTATCATAATCCAATTGGCGGTCCATGATTTCTTCATCGTTGCCAATTGTTTTGAGATTACTGACTACCGTTTCGTTTTCGTCACTTCTGAATATTATGTAACGGAAGAAGTGAGTTATTAACAAACAAGCACTCGGCAAGAATTTTAATGCGTTGGACAAACAAATGCAACTAAAATCTGATGATAACTCTATCGGATTAAATCAAATCGCTTGCGACATTTATAAGCAAACAAAGAGAAACAAAACGGTTAAAGTAAAACAATAATGTTGGGAATTTAATTAAATCATTGTACGTGAGTTCTCGTGTTTGGTAGATCATTTAGAGATAATTATAGATTTTATGAGCTTATTTAATTTTAACCTTTCACATGGAATTGAGGCATAAATTTGTTTGTTCGAGTTTGTTAGCCCTAGGGGCAATGGCAGCATGTTTTTATTATTCAAACCAAAAGTAGACTACGAAATGAAATTTATTTGGCATTTGCGCCTGTAATTAACCAATGCAAATTTATTTTAATTACTTATTAGTATTTGGATCATAATTTCATATGAAAAAACGGTATTTTGACTCAGAGAATCCGCCTCTCATTCAAACTGTAATTAATAAATAGTTTCTAATGAATTGCTAATTTTTGGCTGGAGTTTAAAGTTAGAACTAAACAATTGGTGTCGAATAATGCGGAAATGAGTACGAAACATAAACATTTGCAATCTAATATCACATTATAGAATTTCACCGTAAAAACAGGCGTTTTCAAACAAAAAAAGCAGAAAGTGTTGTAAAATAATCCCACAAAGGTGCATGCAGCCATTGTTAAATAGTAATGCAAAATATCAAATTGTAATTACAATATGTGCATTACCTTGACGAACCATGTAGAGATGTCCTTGAAAATGTGCTGCAAACCGTGGAAAACCTCTTTTGTTTTCAACAAATAGACTCAGAATGAGATAATTAAGAAAACGCGCATTTTGCAAAATGCATTTATGCGCTTTGCGCGTCAAACAGACTTTTCGAGATCGGCCATAAAGTGCGTACAAATTGCGCACATGTTGTTTGTCTTCAGCCAGACCGTTTTGATGTGATGAAGCATCTGTATTTGTCTTTGCACACGCCATTTGCACTTCATTGGCAATGCACATTCTCTGCAATGTTCAGCTTTTATTTTATCGTCTTTGAACGACGAAAGAATGAGGCATTACAAGTTCAAAGACACAATTCGAATTCGACATTGAACTTTTCATCATCAGTCCTCGTTGGCGTGTTAATTTTATTCGATGTTGGCCAAGACGGCCAATTGATCAGTTGTCAATGGCAAATAGAAATAGATGTGCGGATTGCGAGGACATTTTAAAGTTTAAGTCTGGGCACAAGTTCAATGCGAATTGATTTACTTTTATGTGCACTCAGATTTTATTTCATGAAAATTTAACGTTACATGTAATTTTTAAACAATTTTTTGCTGGTTTTTAAATGAAAACAAAACTTGATCTAGTACAAATTTATGTATACTATAAACTATAATGGGAATTAGTTGTATGGGCAAGCAAGCAAGAGCAAATTGGCGTTTTGGCTTGCAATTAACGTGTCGGCTTGTTATGCGATTAAAATAGAAGCTGATCCGAAATGCAGGCGCCACATATGAAATTAATTCATCAACTTCGTCGCCTATGAATCTTTCATCTTTTTCGATTAACATATTCATTAGACGCTCGCTCGGGAAGTTGAGATGCTGGACCGGCCATAATAGGCTTTATTCATTGAAAAACTATGCGGTATAACATCGCCCACGAATTGCCCCCATCTTCATTCCGCCACAATAGCATCTTCAAGTCGCGCTGGGGCCGGCCAAAAATAATAAATAACAAAATAATAGAGGGAATATTGAATTATGCAACAATGTCAATGTCATTGAATTGCCGAGTCGTTTCAAGTTTCAAAGTTATGCATGCAGAGTGGGTGAAGCCGTCTCTTCGGTTCGTGGAATGCATTTTTAGTTCATTAGCTTGTTCATCAAATTTGGAAAATATCTGAACTGACCATCTGATTACTTCCAATCGTTTGGTTTGCTTCGATTCGATTTAGGTGCGTGGTTTCATTTGGGAATTTTCTAGCCCGTTTTGGATTGAATTACAGAATGCATTTAACTGTACTTCTTGAAGTTGCGCAAATCCATTTAAATATTTGGTTGTTTGGTATTAAAGTAGAATTTGCCTAATTGATTTTTGGAATATCTATAACAGCTTGTTGTATCTTCGCGGCTGTTGTTTGGCGTTTTTCAATTTGCAGTTTGATTAATTTACTGACATCGTTGTTAGCCCTTATACGTTGAATGTTACATAACGATCAATTAGCTTCGTATGCATAATTTGAAAACAGTTGGCAGTTCTGGCGGTTCCTTTAACACTCCCCAGCCTCTCATTTCCATCTCTAAAAACGTCTCGAACACATGTTCGCTCCATAACGAAATTTCCAACCGTACTAATAGCACAAACTAGGATGCACATGCACGCATATTAACTATCATACACGATTATCCACTGATTGCGCTGCAAGTGCATTACGTCGATGCTGAAGACGCCGAAGAACACAGAGCTGGTTATTATGATTATTCAATAGTTAGTTGGCTGGGCTGCTCTCGAAGAAGCGCCTGGCTTCATTAAATAAGTTCGTTTAAAGTTGGCTGCCGAGCACTTAATTTGTCCGCTGGCGGTGCCTTCTGTTCGAAGACTTGCTTCGAGGATTTCGTTCCGCCTTTTGTTTCATCCATAATTTGTACGCGTGTGGGTTTGGTCTCTAAATTAGATTACTATTTGTGGCGCTATTTCATGCAAGTTAATTGTGAGAATTAATACGGCTCAGAGTGTGAGATTACATTTAAAAAGCAATAAATAAATTGAATGAGGCGAATAAATCGTTTGGGCTTGTTGCTCGAAGATTTATTGTAATTTGCTTTAGGGTGCATGTACCCATCAACATCTCAATTAATCAAAGACAATTGTCTAAATTTGAACATCAATACTTCAACAGTTTCGGCAATAGTTTTGAAGATACAAATAGTTGTAGTCATTTCATTTGCAAATTCAAATGGAATTCATGTAATTCGATAGCTTCCTTTTCATCCACCTCCTCCAGGTCTTTCTTCTTGTGTGTCTCGTGGTGTAGAAATGAATTAATGATTGAGAGTATCAAACGTCTCGTGTAACAATCTGAACTTTGCATTCGAGCAATGAATTGATTCGATATGAAATGGTGACTTGCACGCCAATCGCCAAAGATAGCTGAACGTGTATAGGTAATTTAAGACTCGATATACCTTGCGAAGAGCGTAGACTATAATGTGAAGTAGCAGGGAAAGAAAGGCAGCTCGTTCGGTTTTGCATGCCCAGCGATATTTAATGCGAATGCATTAATATCAGAAAAGGAAGTCGAAGAAATTGGATGCATGCATAAATTCCACGCCATTCGCGAAGCGGGGGCATTATTATTCAGCAAATTTCTGCCTCTTATATCTGAATATCACTTGCATGATATTTGATATCGCATAACAATCGATCTGTAATATAATTTCCGGAAGTGCAATCTAATTAGATAAGACTGCCTTAAAACTCTCCCTGATATTTGAGTCCATTGAAGTAAATTAAAGTTGTAATAGGTAGAAAGTTAATGTAGGAATATGCAACCAAAAATTCCCCTAACATTTTCGCATTTAGAGGATCAAGTAACAATTTGCATAGATAGAATTAAGCAACTAATATGAGTTGCTGCTACTTTTTTAAAGATGTTGTGTTAGGCAATATTATTAATGCTTACGTCCCGTTGTGAAACAAACGTCATAATTTTTTTGGGGCCTACACATCTGACAAACATGATATAAAGTTACATATTTGAATTGACTGTTTTCCGTTATTATTCGTACACATAAATATCATGAATACAATTTATCTGTTCAAATGGACCAATATGCTTTAGAACATGATGTTTTGAAATTGTTTTGTACTCTTGGAAGATATTTTCTGCAGTTCGCAGGATATTTTCTTAGAGGATGATATCATCTTGTACCTTTCGAAGACATTGTTCTTGATACTTAACTAGACTTTTTGACCTGATTGTTTCAGGCGTTTTATTAACCATAAAATTAATATTGATAAATACAGTCTTTGATGATCACTAAACAGTTAAATTCTGGAAATATGTCAGTAGCACTACTCAAGTGCATAAAATTGCAAATCAAAGTCCAGTCAAGCAAATTTAATGTTCATGATTAAATCAACAAGAAGCAGATAGCAACTCCTCCGGATCTTAGAACTTATATTCAGCCACTTTTCATGCCGATTTTGCCATTTAATTAACTTATCACGATTGTCGCATAATGATAGGATAATGATGCGGGTATGCAAATGAAATGTCATTTGGATTATTTCAAGTAATTTTATTTCGACGACATTCCAACTGGTGAAAAGGGAGCCCAATGGTTACATTAATATCAATTACATTCATGGGTACAACAATGTTGTTTAAGAGAGGTTTTGATTTTACGCGAATGGCAGTTATCTTGCAAACGTATTTTTACTTAATTATAATTACATCTAATTGGCTGGTAATTAACCGGTGCGTATTCGTAAACATTTCGTCCTTTTGCTTCGCTGCTTCTCTCTTCCCTCGGATTCTTTCCGATCCTTCAGTGTTAACAGCACAAATGTGCTCTGGCTCTCTGCAATGTGCGCAGCTTTTCGCATCCCGAGTCTACGTTCGCTCGTTCTTCTTCTGTCTTCTCGGCATGTTGTGCGCGTTTGTGTTCTATAAATAAACGCACTGCACACTAAATCGCTAGTAAGCAAGTCGAGAGCGACTCCGTGGAAGATGCATCGGGTTCATACGAGTAATGAACTTCTTTAGGGACTATAAATACATGTTTAGGGATTTCTAGATCGAAAATGATAGCAGCATTTTGAGGAATTGTTGTGCTCGAGTTATTAAGTAACGCGGTAGGTTGTGATGGCTGAACTGGATCCAATTCTGTGTATATGATAGAATCGATACCGATTTGTAACTGTACATGATGATACATACGACCAAACGAAAATGTAAAGTGCAACCTCTGCAAAGAATATGTGAGTGTTCGATTCATAGATCGATCGAATCCGTTGGTGAGGATTTCTTCGGGGAGAATCCCGCCTCCCACGCATCCAACACCTCTTACTCGTTTATTGTTATTTACGGCTCGCATCGTCGCATTTCCGTTTCATTTGATAGCGCATATTCGAATTTTTTATTGATCGTAACATTAATTGCATCGTTTCATTATTGGGAATGTGGCATCTTGTTCAGATAATGTAGCATTGTTATTCGATGGATAGATCCAACCTTGCTTGGAATATTTTAATATAAAGTATTTTCTGGTTTTTAGATTTGAATTTTAACAAGGCATCGATTGATGATTAAGCCCAAACTTGGACGTCCAATTAATTTATAACTTTCATCCTTAGATTGGAACTTGTTGTATCCTTTTGTTTCTTGCATGGTGCTCACAAGGGCCAATGATCCCTTGAATGCATTTTCCGATCGCCGAATGCCCATACACGTTTCTGACCACTCAACCTGAACGCGCGTGTGGACGAGGAGAAGATGATAACCCCAAATGAGAACAAGTGCCCATCGTAGATGAGAGCCAACATTGTTGTTGCTTGCGCTTATTTAGTCATCCTCGACCATGGGCTTCTTAGGCTCGATCGAGTTTTACCTCCAAATATGGTCTATCGCAACATTGTTTCGTCTTGGGACATTTTTCCCAGCCTACTACAGTCCGACCAGCCAGAACATCACCCAAACTATTCCTCCAAACTATTTGATCATAATTTCCAAACGGTCTTTGTTGCTTCTTAATTTACAAAACTTTAAGTGGTTCGTTTCGACTGGGTCACACGTTTCTCGACGAATAGCTTCCCCGAATTTTGCAACACATTGTATGTGCATGTGGTTTTCTGTGCACTTGACTTGAAGAGCTTCTTCAAGAGTGCCTCCACTCAGCGAATGTATGTGTGGTAAAACTTCTTCGAGGCGCTCAGCACTCGTTAGATAATAGTTGGCTATCTGGCTATAGTTAGTGCTGTACGTACGTAATAGACGAGTATTCCAAGTAAGGCCATGCAGACTATAATGAAGAAGAGGCGAAAAAACGAGATACGAAGAAGTGAAGACTAAGCAAATGATAAAACAAGAGGATGCAACATATGTTGTTGCATCGAGGAGGAGAAATTTCGTTTCTGTACCACATCTTATCATATTCTGTTTTTATGCATACAATTTGTCAAATTTCAGAACGGATTTTGTTAGTTTATGATCGCGGTCTGTATTTGAAAAGGCGGCATTTTTATGATTGCATCACGTTTGGGTGTTGTGACATGTACGGTCGCACGATAAAGCCAAAAAGGCCGAGTATAAATGAATGGATAGGAATCGAGTGTCACAAGTATTCAACAGCAAGTAAAGTGCGTGAGTGTCACAGAAAACTTGGAGAGAAGTTTTCTCATTTTATCACTTTCAGTCCTAAAAATTAATTGGCCCAAAATTCAATTCAAAAATTAAGTATTATTAACGTGGTCTATCCTTATCGAATTAGGAAACGGATATCATGATAGTTGAGTATGCAGATGGCAAACACACATGTTGGAAAACATGTTGGGCATGGAATAAAAATAGAGAATACAAGAAGTCAAAGTATTCTTCCATAGTTTCCAGTCTATTAGTACTGGAGTGTGGTATTAGGAGTGATAAGACAAGACGCATTCCAAATTATCGTTTGATAGTGTAGCACGTGTAATTTGGACAACATTGAAGTCAAGATTCGACACTGACTTTCAATACATTTCATTTGTTCGCAGGCGATTTGTTTGCGCTCTCTCAGCTTAATGAACTAATGAACCCATTGATCGTTTACTTCCCATCCAGCAGGCAATTGACGATGTCGAACTGGCTGGTATAATTTTGAGCGAGCTGGTACCGAATTACTCGACGCAGTCTGTCATCGCAATGCATTTTCGGACATTCGTTCCCTTTCCGTCTCTCGACGGCTGCACACGCAGTTCAATGACTGCTTGGCTAGCCATACAAATTAATTAAACACGAAAATATACGGACGTACCAGCTACAAGCTGGGATAATTATCCATTGATTGTTTGGTTGCTGTTTCCGGTCGCGCGTGAATGTCTTTTTGTTCGAATCGATTGTCGATTTCCTCCAACAAGTTGTATTCGAAGTGTTGTATTCTCTATGCAGCGAGATTTGCAACATTTGAAATCGTTGCTGAGCTAAATAACATCTCGAAGGTTGTATACGATGCAATGGAATATCGTGGAATGGGATTTTCGTAATGAAATGATATTTTTCAGCAATTGGCTGAGATTTATGCGTGCGTAGGACGTCCACATGGTGGATAATAAGCGGTTTAAGTAGGCGCTTAACATTTCTGCGTCTCGTATGCAATTCACCTGGATGGAGTTTGCTGGTGCATTCATAATTGTATTACATTTTAGGTTTATTTTCATTACGATTGCGTTTTTCTCGCATTCGAGAGTCGAGACATGTCGCATTCGGCTGCTTATGCGGCAGTTTTCTTCGAGCACTCTGATGCAGTTGACAACGAAGGTGACGCCGACGACTTCGTCGACGACCTACGCAGTGTTTTTGGTTTCGAATTTAGAATAGGCACGAAACGTATTCGTATTTTTCATCTTAATTCTCTCTTGGTGCAAAAGTTATTCCAAAATTTAATCACCATCAGTTATAATGAACTATGAGAAAAGATTGAGAATTTTTCGAAAAAACTACAAAATATTTTATTGTTACTAGCGAATCAATCAAAAATTATCCAAAGAGATATAAATTTCCGTGATTACACTACAGCAACATTTCTGCACTTTGTTGCCACAAGAACATTTACGAAGAAGTGTGAATTGGCCTGAAAATCAGGTTGTTAAACTATTAAACATTTGCATTCTGCATTCCGCGAGTCGTGCACACAAACGACTTCAAACAGACACGGACTGATTTTTGCAGACATTTCATATTTGGTTGTATTTCGAATGCCTTGAATCGCACGCACACCAAGCGAACATTTTCTGCAAAACAACGTGATGTTGTCTCATGAAATTACTTCAGCAACCAACAAATTTCTTAGTAGTATAGAACTTTTACGCGTTGCAAACACAACACTCCACATTTTGCATATTTTGCGCAGAATGTGACAAATAAAAATCGCTCTTTATTTGCCTCATCTACAGAGTGTCTGATAACAAATCCCCCCAAGTTTATTTACAAGACCAAGCTGTGTCGATTGAGTGCACTGTAAATTTAGCATACACAGAAGTGTCTAGACCAAATGGACACTCGCCATTCATTGAGGTGTGTGCTAACAACTTGTACAAATTGTCAAGACGGGAAAAAGTCGACAGATGATGATAATAAGATGCAAGTACGAGGCGCCATTATTACTATGTCTTCGTGACTTCTTGCGCATGCAACATTCCATCCGGTGCACATGATGTGTATAATTGTTATCTTCTTCATCAACGTTATTTGCTACTACATCATAAATTGCGAAATGCGCACTAACAATATATTTCTTGGTTAGCGAGCACAGGTGATAAAGATAAAACTCATGCGCACAAAAATTCGAATAGATGAATTCTCCGAAGCGAAATGAAAACGAGATGACGTTGAATGAAAGAAATGTTATAAATTATGAGATTGAAAAGATTCTGAAGTTTTATGTGGACGATGACTTCATTCAAATTTCAGAAAGGCAAAATATTACTAATTAAAGTTGGGTGATGTCTGGTGCTCAAACAACAAATTGTGAAAACAATTGTAATTAATTTAGAGCACGTTTTGATTGTGATCTAGTTTTTTCAATTGCGAAATTAGTTTCTATACCTATTGCATAGATATTAATAGAAAATACAGCGCGTTTTATGACCTGAAATTAACCTCGAGAAATATGATAAGATTAGATAGCAAATTGACTTTACACTGAATCATCTAAAGCATTATCATTTGTTTCGCAAACGTGATAACATCCACTACCAGTGAACACAAAATAGCTAAATTAAAATTCACTATTTGTCTATGAGTTAATTAGATGTAAAAAGTGCAACATGGAGAATATTTCGTAAGTACCTAAAGCATAATCTAGAATCCAGATTATTTTGATATGTTTACCATTCGTTTATCATCTCGCAGTACGATAAATATTTTCTGGGCTTTGTTCTCATCATTTTCCGAATGAAGTGTGCTAGGCTTTTGGGGGAAATTGCAATTTCCTAGTTTACCCCTCAAAAACAGCCGAGTTTCTATTATTGTCACGATAGGGAATTGAAAAATGGGCGTTATCATGATCTGACTATTCCTACCCCAATTCATGAGTTTGTGTGCCACGCGTTTGTAATAAATATTGATTGGTTAGTGTGACTCAGAAAACGCAATCAATAAATTCATTGCTTGAAATCCCAAGACAAAAACTAAAAAAAGTTCATATACTTTATTGAAATAATTTCTATTTAAAAACGATCTAAATTATGATTTGTGAAAGTGATCCGATTATATTTATAGATAGATAACATCTTCATTATTATTTACAGACAATTTAATTCCATGCACAATTAATTCTCCTTGAGCGATAATTAAAATGTTTTCCTCTTAATACGAGGCTGACCGTAAAATAGAAAATCTGTGCAAATAGCAAGAAATAAATAATTCCATAGCTCATTGAATCACGCTCAAATATTATAATTGGTCACATAAATAAATAAACGCACAACTAAAATCACTTTCATTCAATTTGCCATACGAAGTATTCGCAATCGAAGTTTTCCTAGTTCCGTCTCAGAATGCAACAAAATCAACTTGTTGACATGCAATTCAAAAGTTGCCAATAGAAACAATTCGAATACAAAATAAGTAAACGCTTTTCCTGGTATTTTATGCAATTCGTAATTAACGCAATTAAACAAACTCGTATCGATTAATCGAGAAGTTATTAGGAGAAACTGCAGAATTGATATCAAAGTTGAACGCGTGCGCATTTGAAAACAAGAAGCAAACAATAACGCAAGCGTTTATTCATTTATCTAGTTCGGTATTGGTGCAAGTTTTGTTTGGCGCCGTTTATAAACAATTTCTCTCTTTCTCGACGTCAACGATGGTGTCTTTTTGCTTGCAGTCTCGCGATCATCGGCATCTTGCTAATGATAATATGTGCGCAATCGCGAACTGCTGAGACGCGCGCGACCAGACGGCGTCAACTTCACCGCATTTTCCAACTTTGCTCTGTTCCGTTGTTTGCCTGGTTCAGCTTCTAATATTCAGTCTTGTGCGCGCGTGCTACTAAACGAACGAGATGCACATTCAACAAACTCGACGTTTGTGCAGACAGAACAGAAAGCGCCGCAGTCGGCTTCTAATATTATCGACCGATTTTTCCAAGATTTCCATCGAATCCAGTTTTGCGCTAATTATAAACTCGTTAGGTATTTCA
>JARJDZ010001885.1:0-66254 GCA_030264555.1 Aleochara sp. GC000083
CACATGTTTAACACAACATTGATTGGAATCACCAATGTAGTTGGTTGCTTTTGATATACAGTTTGCCGGGGATTTTTGGCATTATACATGATGTTGCATCATTTGACAAGCCGTATCATAAAATTAAATCTGAAACCTATCATCTAAAACCTATCTGACATTCTAAGCTATCGTTTAGATTTTCCACAAAAACTGGACTTTTAAAGTTAAAAACAATCACCTATTTCTAAATACTTGTTATACTATATATTTTATAGTATATTTTATATACTATATAGCATGTAGTGTAACATATGCTATGCAATATAACATATCAATATATAATAACATATATATAACATATAGTCATATTATGATATGTTATATAGAATATAGCATATGCATATGCTATGCTATTTACTATATAATATAGGTGATATATAAATGTCGAATATACAAGGTGTTGCTGTTATAGCATAGTATAGCATAGCATAAATGCATATACTATAAATAGTATAGTATATACAACACTAACATATATCTCCTGGTATTCATTGCAACTCAGTTTTGCTACTGTCAGTTTTATTCAGCTGGGCTGAGTCTTGTCGCACTCGACTCCCTAGCATCCTGTCAGGAATGCTGTTGGTGGTACCAACCATTGCACAGCGTACATCTCTGCGTTTTTTTTATTGGAAACATAAATCATTTAACTAGAATGAGTTATGATGGCGCACATCCTCCATATATGTATTTATATCTTAAGCGCTTATCTTCTCTCTGATTGTGCCAAAAATGATAGCGTTGTGATTAATAGCAGCCTCTCGACGGTTGTTGGCCGCCGTTGTCGGCGTCTGGAGCTGTCTCGACTGGGGCGCATATCATAATAAAATTCTTTCGGGGCGATTAGGCCGCTTGCTCCTTGAGAGCCCTTTCGTAATTAGATTATAATCAATCAAAATACATCTTCTAATAGAATTTTTTTCGTGAGCCTCCTCAGTGATAGGCGTTACATTACTACACCCTTGAAAATATATTAATGTATGCTGGAGCGTGCGGCGGCAAAACAGCATTTACGATCCGAATTTGGCATGCAAGGGGCTTCAACGAAGTGCTTGGCAATATATACGAATAAAAGCAGATTTGATTTGGGTTCGCAACGCGGCTGCTGCTGGATGTGTGACGTGATGGGTTGACCGGCGTGTATGCTCCGATTAAATTCGCTATGAATATGAAATGTTGACGGTGGGGTTTTGTTCGTTTTGCATTCCCGGACGCGTTTCCTCGCCGAATGGAATGGTTCCATGTCGGTTGCTGCTGGGTTGGCCCGATGCGGGAGGTCACTGGGAGGAGGCGAATGGGAAATACAAGGATCGGGACCACTCGATATCGATGGAGGCCGAAATTGAAGTGTATAATATAAGCATTTAGCAGTTGGACGTATCTTATATGAGTGAGGATTACTACATTCGGCAAAGGGCCGAGCAAACATGCGGATGGTTTGCGGGTGGTCGCTACGAGCACGACTACTTCTCTTATTCTCGGTCAAGCTAGCAAATCGTAGTAGTTTTCGGTTGTAGCCGGTCGTAGTTTATAGAAAGGGTTTCGTGGGAGGCATCAGACCCGATCCCGTTAATGCGCTCCGACGGTGGCGATAACGGGTCAGCAAGCCGTCCCTCTCGCTGTACCATTAGTGAATTCTCCGACAATCCCACATATGCATATACAGGATCAGGGAACCGCCCGCTCCCATTCCCATGAAGTCGTTCACTATTTTGGGATCTAATTTCGCCCCAGTGTATCGTAGTTGGGAATGGTTAGACTCCACTTTTGCCATGTTTGATTCAGATGCCTTAAAGTTAGTTCAAATCTTTATTTCCTCCGCTGTGCTTCAGTAATTCAATGGCTTTCTAAAACATCTTCATGGTTCTCCTCATTGAATGGCTGCAGATTGAACTTTTGAACCATTTGGTGCGTTGTTCTTCAAAGGCTTGTTCCTTGGTTGGGGAATCTGTACCCTCGTGATGAAATGTGCAAACCAATGAGGACCTGTTTTATCTCAAACTACCAGACGCTCTTAATCTAATCTCTTCTCAATAAATAATAGAGGACTCGTGGCATTAAATCTACTGCATTATCGACAATTTATCGGATTAGGAGGACCCTCCGTTTGATTTGCATGAAACGCGGCCCCAATTTGTGCTATTCTAGCTCCCCCAAGTTGGCAGCCAACGTATTCTTTGTCACATTTCCTCGAGATCACCCCGATCTATAGATATTTGTTAGTTTTTGGGCCTCCTTTATATTTATGTCTTCCCCACGACATTAAATCCCTCGGGCTTTCTCCTCGAAATGAACCATTAGGTATTCTAATATCTCCGATAGTCTCTTTATGGTCCTCACTGGGAAATCTCAAGTTTGATTGTTATTTGATTGCATTTAGAATAGTTGAGCTGAGTGGGCTGTTTCCTCCAGACTCTCTCCGGTCTGGGTCGAAGAACCAGGATGGAATAGTTGGAATATCCTTTCGTGAGAGCAGCCGAGTGGAGATAAGGTATAATCTACATCGAATGGTCAGCAGTAATTGAAGCCTCACGGAAAGTTATAAATCAGTATTGGTGAAATGACCATCCTATAGAGGGGAAGTCCTGGAGAACGGCACTGCAATAAAACCAATCGGTAGCATTTGAGTTCATCTTTCCTCACCGCAGTTCGCCCGCTTCGCACGTTGGGATTTATTTGTAAGCGCAAATGTGAGAATTTACCACTCTCTTCCCTAAGGTTCCTCTTACTTCTGCAGCTGCCCAACTTCACCAGCCTTACAGTCGGCTACATGCCATTCCGCCAAGCCGTGTGCAAGTGAAAGCTTCCAACCCGCCTTGCCCGAAGGAACGTGGGATGACGGAAGGCCTCATATATAATCAATAGAAGAGATATCCGATGCCTGCCCGTAACAGGCCGCAACTAAATCATTACGGACGGCAGGGTGTAATAGTTAAACGATATTGACTTCTGTGGGATGCGGGAGTGATTTGTACACTACGTAATGGCTTTCCTCTAAGCTTTTGTTTTTTGTTATCCCCATTTTGTACGGGATGTCTCAAATACTAGCCCAGCCCAAATTTATCACAACGACCGGGTTTGGGACTGAGATCAATGAGGTTATGAGGATATTGATTGGGTCATGTGCAAAAAGACTGCTGACAGTCCGCATTGAGGCGTTGACTATGCCGGAAACGCAAAACGCTATAGATCATCGGGTATTTACAGGGGACAGGGTGCAGAACAATAGATGATGTTGAATAATTACCAGGTCAGGTAAAGCGGTTCCAATACACCACGGAAGCATGCCTTCCGTGCTAAATTTATAGCTACCAGGTCTCTTCTGAATTTGACTAACCTCAGAGACTTGTCTACCCCGGGCCGGATTCAATGATTTAGAAGTAACCATCAATATTGCAGTTCATTGCCTTGTGGCCTGTCCTCCCAGTCGCCCACTCCGCAGACGCCATTCCAATCTCTCAAAGGCTCCGTCCAGTCCAGTCGAAAGGTCTTTTTGTTGCGAATGCTCCAAATTGCGTGATATTGTTTGTGGAGTTGTTTGTGAAGCGCGAAGGAGCGGCAAGCGAAATAAAGAGCGCGAATATGAAGGGCTCGTGTGTAAATAAATTTCCTCCCTTGCCGTCCCAGTCCCATTCTACGCTATCAGCCTGCACTCCACGTGACATCTCTCCTTTGTTTTGCATTCGTGCTGCTACAGCTGAAGCAGTTATATCTGCTCGCAGCGGACACATTCATTTGATTTACATTTCCCAGCGATGTCAAAATACACTCGTCTGCTAGCAGCTCATAACTTTTTCGCCGTTCCGGGAAGAGTTTGGGCGTGTGCCCCAGTTGCAGCCCATCCAGGTCCAAAGCGTAAACAAATTCCATCGCTCTTGTCATTATGGTGTATCGTATCGGTGACTACCTACAAACTTTGCGAATTTATTTCCTAGAGGAGCTTCCTCCCAAATGCGGGGATCCACCACGTTTCCAGATTCAATTAACGTGTATTTAATTGATTATTGATGCTGGTCGGGACTGGCGTATAAGGGATTAGATCGGAATTGAATCTTGGTGGAGTTGTTCGTTTGTTGTTTCTGGGCGACGGCGTCGAAGAGATTTGGTTTTGCTCGGATTCCGATACCGGCTTCGATTTACTTCCAACTTCGATTTCGCCCCGTCCGTTCTTGTATCCTGCCTTCGAGCTGGCAGAGACGGAACAGCTTCGCGAACCGTCGGCAGTCCAAGCGAACATATTCCAACTGTTCGGTACGAACGAGTCAATGTATTACGTAATCCTTGCCATTCGGTAATCCCTGCAGTCTCATCAGTTTCTCATCTCGGCGCGCTCGACTACAGCATTATCACTAGCGAATCCTAGCCGCTAATTACCACGAACTTCTGAACTCTTGCTGGCAGAGGGCGGCCGAGGATGGGGGCCTGCCTCGCACAACTCCTCGAGATCTACTAGCGCTGATCACTGTTTAGTGTTTGTTGTTCTGTTGTTTGTTTGAACTTGTTGGTCTGGTTGGCTGCTCGGTCGTAGCCGCGGCAAGCGCCCACATAGTACACACTTCGTCCCTATAGTGAGGGGTCTTTGTCTTCGGCGTCGCCGGCCGACTTTTCGGAACGGGGGCGGAGGAAATCAAACACTGCGAAAGTTTCGCGCAGTAACTGTAACGTTTGCCGACGACGACGACGACCGAGGCCATCCACACCAAAGTGTGCGGATGGAAACTCCTCCGATTTCGACACACGCCGAAAGGACCGCCACCTTTCCAAGTCTGCGCCCAACGTATAAATTAGATGTTTGCTTGCGATGTGTGCACGTCGCTTGAATCTCCTTTCATCCACAAGTTGAAAGAGATGAAGAAACTTGTGGAACCCCCTCTTCCACTGCCCGGCTAAGGTTCAGCTTGCTACATGGACGTGATGAACTTTCAAACGGAATTTTCCTTCCAAGTTTTTCAACAACCAGCAAGCGCACGTTACTCTTCAAGTAATTATTCTCTCAAAGGGAAGTTTCCTCCATTTTCTCCTTGAGGGACCCACCTCTCACGACCCATGTGATAATGAAATTTGTAGATTCCCCTCAAGCTTACTCTTACTATAAGGTATAAGGCTTATGTTCTCCTTATAACTGCAGTAAGCATTTATCTTCAGGATAGTACTTTGACAAATCTTAGTATGCAGTTTATAATTTCTGATCTTGTGACCACATCAGGGCTGATGAGAAGTTGGGGTTAGTCAAGTCCATGGGCGCGTTCAGTTGTAAAATGTTGCTTTATCGACGTTCCTCCGTTGGTAAATAACCTGCAATTTTTACTTTTACGATTCGCGAATTGCTCCCAGTTTCAGTTGATATCAGGCAATCCGGGTCATTTCATTCTCTCGGAGTCGCTTTCTCTCGACGCTGTGCGGCACAGCGCGTGGAGGCGGCGTCGGCGGCGGCAAGAGAACCGCTCATGGTGGATCGATATCCGTAAGCGCCATCGTGGTACGTACCACCGCGTTCGCAAATGTTGCTCTCGCAGGTTGTGTTCTGCATACTCATACCCACTGAGGGGGTGGTGGTGGTGGTGGTCGCACAATTTCGCTGTTCTCTAGTTGGCTATTATGCTCGTACTCCAACTGGGATCGCATTGAAATTCCGTGGAACTAGGATGTGGGCGGAAAAAAAACCGCCAAGTATGCGCGAGGATGCTTCCATTTTACTCATGCATTCCCCGGATGTTGTATTCGTAATACATTAGGCATAAATGTGCGATACTGTTTCGCATTCACAAAGCGACTGACTCCGTAATCGGTAATGTGATGTGCTAATGTGTTACGTTCCTCATCTTCGCGAGGGCGCGCGGCGTATTGAGGGGGAAAACCGTTAGGAAACTGAGTGAATGCGTATGAAGACGACAATGAGGACATCTCATCTTCATCGTCGACGGCGATGTCGTCAACGATGCATCGTTAAGACTCCTCAAACTTTGAAAGGTAATTGAGCATGAAGTAAAGTGAAGAATGGTTTCGCTATATTTTCACCTGGTGGCTGCCTTTATAGCAGGTCTCATGAAGATTGCAAATCTGGACCATCAAACACTCAAGTGGAATGCCTCATACCGGAAGTCCTGGTAAATTCCCCCACGGATATAAATGTTTATCAATATGAGAGAATATCAGAATATTCCATAGAACATTCCAAAGACTTCCTTCCTTGAAGTTGTTTTCAGTACCATGAAGTTCTGCTAGCAAGATATAATGATAAATATAAAATTTGAGCAGCACCAGCCATCTATTCATCATCCATTTTTCCTCAACTTCTTGGTTCTCATACATAGTAATGAAGGGCTTCTTGTTCACATGCAGCAAAAACAGTGCTTCGAAGCTCACATCTTGAGGATGACGTGAAAGGAGAAAAACCCACCTCCAGTACCTCTGTATATTTATCTCAAATCCCAAACAATCGTTTAAGAAAAGGATTTACATGAGAGGTCTACTCTCTTGTCCTGTATAGATTTATTCAAGTCAGAGTCTTCTGCCATATAAATTATGCGGCCTACATGATATCCATGCAGTAGTACGAACTTCTACTGTCTTGTCGAGCTTGTGAAGCATCAACTTCAACCACAATACTCTTGCACAACATCCTCCCTGCTGGACTGTAACAACATTGCGGTTGACATGACATATTTAAGGATTTTTAATTAGGGGAAGACTTGGAGCCAAGTTCGACCTGGTGCACGAAAAGGGGCCCACTTCTGTAACTGGATAAATCTTCGAGTCCCAACGTCGTCCAACTTCTTCAAGTCCTCCTCCTCAAGTCTGAGATGCTTCTTATTGCGCACTTCTTAATGAAGGAAATTATGAAAGTTTCAGTGCACGGTGTTTTCAGAGTGCCCAAGATTTCGAAGTCCATGGATAGATGTTCCTCGGTAGCGTTTATGCGACTTGTTCCTCACGAGGAAGGAAGTTGCAGTTATATTTTTCGTACTGCTTCTTCTTCTTCTTCCCCTATCTTTGAGTGCAAGATAGTAGATACATGGCGAATGTCTAGATGTAATTAGAACTGGGCCGGAAGGGATCCATCTCGAGGTAATTTCAATTACGACTCCAGTCACTCGCGGCCTGAACGTTCCGAGACAATGTCGCCTCGATTAGTTACAGGAGCAAGCCAGCAGTTTGCGACTCCGTTTCGTACAATTTAGTTGTTGACAAGAGGATCAATACACAAATGAACTATCCATATCGAACAAGTGCTAATCCAGTAACGCAAATAATTGTAACCCAGCCTAAAATATTTTTACCAATTTTGGTCAATTTCCCAAGCCTAAAGTTGTAAACGATTAGGTAGTCTTCGGGCAATTGTTTACACTTAACGTCCACTTTTAGGTTTATGGGTAGGAATGAGAGGCGAGGAAGGTCACAATCGAAGATTTGCCTAAACGGCAATTACTTAAGGCAGAGGGCTCGTGTTTATTGTAGGCGGGCTTGTCGGAGAAAGTCCTCACCCAAATCTCTTTCAATTATCTTAAGTACGTTTAAACGAAAATCGATAGCGAGGCGCCGCCAACTGTGCCAGCCGCCCGAGCAAGTGGGCCGCGAGGGGCGGCTGTGAGGGTGTTATCTGGACAGCACTTGTAAGAAGCACTTCTGTAATCGGGCGGTGCTTCCTCATGCCGTGCCGTCGTTGAGACTCGTCGTTCGCGTGCCGCTCAAAGAAACATGAAATCACTCTCAATCAATCAGTCATCGGTTTCTGTAGCGTTCGTTGCGGCACGCCAAAAGCGTGAGCGCCTTTTCTTCCGCCCCCAAACCCGCTCTTCTCTATCCGCAACGTGTGAGTAGAATATCCCTCCATCCGTGTATTTATCGAAAGGCTATCAATTTCGAACGAGACCGCACCTGGACGAAACGCTATAACCGTTGAATAAATACTATTAGTCCAGACATGGTCGTTTTAATGGATCGCCTCCGATAATTGATTGTGACTGCACGAAAACTCTGGATGGCCATAAAGCAACCTTATACTGACATGGGAAAGGTTTCAGAATCGAGGATTCTTTGAATTGTTAGTAGACGAAGCCTACTCAGAAAGTACTTCAATTTCCAAATTACCCACAAATTTTTGGTCAAACTTAGAACCGAAGCTGAATGGTGCTGTTTCTTTAAGCTAGGTTTCTGATGGTAGGTCTTGATCAATAGCCAGTAACCTTTGATAAGGTTCTAAAAGTACCATATACCTACTGGTAGTAAGGGGTTCTAGGACCTCACTAGTTATCAGTCATTTCGAGCCAGTCCTTGTATAACTTTTGGCAAGCTTTCAACCTGAAAATCTGCTTCATACAAGATGTTACCTCTCATATGCTACTAAGGATGATACACTTTTACGTTTATGACTAGGACATTCCTCTACAACCCCGAATCCTCCCTCTTTGTTTATTATCAACATTCCAGACATTTACATCTTGAGCAGCATCAAGGAGTACATCGACTACATCTAGCTGGTAGTATGTTCCCTGGTCCTTAATAAGCATTGTAATACGGATCGAAATGTGCATGACCACGAGCCAATATCGGGAGGCAGCAGCAGCGACTGAATATCGCATTATGGCTGCCGCCGATGCAACCTAACGGCAATAGCGCGTAGAAGCAGTTCGGTGGCGGCGGCGGCGGCAGCTCCGAGAACACACGGGCGCGCATTAACTTATTACAACCATTACGGTAATGGCAGCAATTTCGCCGATCCGTCCCGTACCCGTATAACTTTTCTCTTCATGGCGCATGCCGTGCACCTCCTCGGCGGCGGCAGCGGCGTCGTCGTCGCGACGAAATGAACGTATTACGAAGACGCGAGCGTATCAAAATAACGGTTACGTACTACCACCGTCAGCGTGCCTGCCGCTGCCAGCGCCAACGAATGAACGAAGGAAAAGATGAAAAGGAACGCGTTCGCACAATTCAGAACCAACTTGCCCGGTTGCTGATCACGGCGGCGTTTGTGTCTGTGAGCGGGGGCAGAGAGGCAGAGAAGTTATGTTACGTTGAGTTCGTGGCAACAATTTTGCGCGCGGCAAAAAATAACGGCCACGTTCATAGGAAAATATACCGAAAGCATAACAAAACAACGGGAATAAAACATAAAATAAGCGGAAAAAAGCACCACCTTCATATACCAGAGTGCGCCGAACAAATGAAACATGCGGAAGGACTCAACCGAAAACGCGGTAAGATGTTCGAAATGACTCGTGGAGACGGTACAAATCTTGCCCTGAATTTCTTCTTCTTGGTTGTAATTTTACGACTTGCTTCCTTTTTTCCTTTCTCTTTTTTTCGACGTCTCGTTGTTGTCACTGACCTCAAGTTATTGATTTTGTCCTTGCCAAATGTTTGAAAATATTAGCATGGATTTCTGGTGATCAATGAAATCGTTATCAATTTTATTATCACTGGAATTTATAGGAATTTACTGAATCGTAGAACAAAAAGGCATTGGAGCAATTTCCCAGGATCGTCGTGAGGTGAACATGGCTCGAGGAAATAGTTCGTCGAGTAATTACGTTGGCAGATTCCAACCGGAAATGCATCCAAGTCGTATTTATTGGAGGGCATCGACATTTATCAGAATAATTCAAACTTGAACTTTATAATTCCTTCAACTTAACTGCATAAATTTATGGTGATATTGATTTCCAAAATCTAGGTATTCCAAAAGATAATACAAAAAAGTTTTGCAGAAAGTACGATTTTTTTCAAACAATTTCATTCCTTCCATGATAATCGCGAGGGATTGCATAATTCCTCGATTTTAGCATTTCAATTGTGCGGCATCATCATGGAACAAAGAAGCGGAAGAGGAGCGCGAATCGTTGGCTGAATGAACGGAGACGTGGAGAAGACATTATACTGATTAAAGAATAATCGTTTCGATAATAACAACGCGCACCAGCTCGCTGGACGATTCGCCCTAATAATAGACGGGCAAATTGCAATTGTCTGCGGTTTTAAAACGGCGACTCACTCCTCCTTCAACGACTAGATGTTAAACAATGATTAGAGGCTTCACGAGCTGGTTAGTACGCTGAGCGCGCGCTCTCGATGATGTCTTTCTCATGTTGGTTTGTCGCATGCAGGTCCGAACAATACTGCGCTATCATGAGGGGTAATTTTTAATTAAAACACAAACGGCTTTTTAAAAGACAAGGCGTCACTGGTCTGGTAACTTATCAGTTTCCGGCCGCAAGTTTCATTTAAATACAAATATCCTTTGCTGGGACTGATTTGCATTTGTTTACGATTAAGGACGGAATTAGTCGTGGACTGATTCAGCACGGAATTGTCCGATTGTAACAATAATTTGGTCATTGTTGAGCACAAGTATTGTGTACGTAAATTATGCGTGCATACAAGTGAGGAGTAGTTAGTACAAGTTGCATCCTGTTGTACACATTATCCTGCTGGATTTCAATTGTAGCGTTATTCGGTTTCTTTGCGCGTGTGTAGACGTCATGTGTGCGGATATGCAGATGCGTGCTGCAAGTTGAATTTGTGAATTTGAGTTGAATTGATTCCACATTTAGATATTTGCATAAACCGTAATCGGTCAAATCTCGATGTTCGAATGCAATGTTCTAACTAATGTTCGAATGCACGCATTTCAGGGAGGTGTGCGATGTCGGTGAATTAATTCTGCTGCATTTGCAGCAAGCACTAGCGATAAACTATGCTGTTTTGCACGTTGTGTGAGCTAGTCACTAACAACTAAGAGAAACTAATGCTTCCCTGTTTCAGGGCTAATTGTTTGTACGGAAATGTGCATTTCATCGTGATATCAATTGTTACAACATGATAATTTAAATAAATTTTCCAAATAAGATTCAAGTAATTAACGACTTATTACGTTGGAGACTTAATTTTTAGTGTGTAGTGTACGTGAATTTCTAGTTAGACATAGTAGAAAATTTTGACTGGGAGACTTGTTCGTTTTGAACACGCTATTGGGTGTGTTTTTCGGGCAATAATTCATTGGCTTAATTACAGAGTATCGAAAATTTATTCTTGTTTCTCCGGTTCTTATATTCTTCCCACAACTAACCCAAAATAAGGCGATGAATTTCATAAATTTTTGTAGTTTATGTGGTTATAACATGCATAAGATATCCAATTTTAAAGTTTGGATTTTCGAATTTTTATTTTCACTCAATTTACTTTTTTAAGTTAACTACTATTTTCATATGCAAGTTATCTACAAGCAATGTAACGTTAATGAAATCTTCAAACTCCAGCAATATTTGCAGGTAACCGGAAGTAAAATGCAATTAGTGCAGATTGCCAATTTCGAGTAGTTTAATATTCCGGTTAAATCTATAAATTTGCCCTTCGATTTGAGCTGATAATTTATAGGTGCTCGAGTTGCCTTCAATGCACCCTGGAAACTAATTGCGTTCAACTGAAATTCTACATGTCGGTATTGGGCTCTTTCACATGCTACACATTTAATTAGCGTAATAATCCTGAATGAAATTCGCAGCCTTGCGATTGGCCTACGCAGACGCGTTTTTATCGAGGACACGTCCCTACTAATTATGGTGCAACGTGTGCAATTACATTTCGCATTCCGGCCACAATTACGCGACTGAGTCGAAAGAGCGCGCATGGACGAAGAACAAAGGTCGCTCGACGCGTACCAGGATAATTACCCGTTGAATTTTTACCTAAAAGGCACACGTGGTCAGACTACATTCTAAATTTAAATACGTTTCCATGTCTTAAATTTCGAGTGTTCTAAGATAATTAGTTAAATCCATTTATAATTGTCCTGAAGCTGAGAAATAATCCATATAATAAAAGAGTGTAGCTTCCATAACTGGATAAAAAGAAAGATTGCGAATATGATTCGTTTAAAAAGTGCACAATGAACAACAATAAAAAATGAACCGATTCTACCAGTCGAAATTATTTTTTCCTATTTATATAGGAGATATCTGCAACTGTTTTTAAATGATTGTATCGTTGAGGCACATCATAATATTTCATATTAAATGCAATCACATGTAAGTCAGTTAAATTCTGAATCAAATGAGACCAAGCAACATATTTTATGATTAATAGTTCGTGAGATATAGCGATTTAAACTTTACTTCCACAATACCCGAACGCCGCGAGAGTACCACCGACGCGCTCTGCAGTAACGCACATCGCGAGAGGCTCCGCTGACTGTGATGCGCAGTGGACGACTGCGATGCGCTCGTGGCCCACACGCTGACGGTAGACTTAACGCACATCGAATTTAAACGCTTATAACATTAAAACGGTAAGAGATATTGTAAATACGAAAAGTGCACAATACAGAACAATAAAAAATGAATCGATTTCTGCCTCTGAAAATTTTTATTACCAATTTGTTTGGGAGATATTTGAATTTATGTTTCACTAATTGTAACGCTTAAGCCCATCATAATATTTCATATTAAATGCAATCATATGTAAGTCAGTTAAATTCTGAATCAAATGAGACCAAACAACATATTTTTTCGTTAATAGTTCGTGAGATACAGCGATTTAAACTTTACTAACACAATACCCGGACGCCACGAGGGGTGTCACCGATACGCTGCAGTAACGCACGTCGCGAGCGGCTCAGCGGAGTGTGCCGCGCAGTGGACTACTGCGACGCGCTCGTAGCCCACCGGCTGACGGCAGACTCAACGCGCATCAAATTTAAACGCTTATTACATTAAAACGGTAACAGATATTGTAAATTCGAAAAGTGTACAATGAACAACAATAAAAAATGAATCGGTTTCTGCCGGGAAAGACTTTTATTACCTATTTATTTGGGAGATAATTGCATTTATGTTTCAATAATTGTAACGGTTAAGCAAATTATAATATTTCGTATTAAATGCAATCATATGTAAGTCAGTTAAATTTTGAATCAAATGAGACCAAGCAATATATTTTTTCGTTAATAGTTCGTGAGATATAGCGATTTAAACTTTATTACACAATACCCGAACGCCACGAGGGGTGCCACCGACGCGCTCTGCAGTAACGCACGTCGCGAGAGGCTCCGCGGAGTGTGCCGCGCAGTGGACTACTGCAACGCGCTCGTGGCTCACCCGCTGAAGGGAGACTCAAAGCGTATCGAATTTATTCGCTTATAACTTTGGAACGGTAAGAGATATTGTAAATATGAAAAGTGCACAACAAAGAGCAATAAGAAGCGAATAGATTTCTGCCTTCAAAACTTTTTATTACCTATTTGTATAGGACATATTTACACGTATGTTTGAATAACTGTATTCTTTAAACACATCACAATATTTCACATTAAATGCAATAGTTCTTAAGTCGGTTAAATTCTGAAACAAATGAGAGCATGCAGCATATTTTGTCATTAATAGTTCGCGAGTTATAGCGATTTAAACTTTACTTCAAAAATACCCGATCGACGCGAGGGGTGCCCGAAAGCGCTCTGCAGTAACGCAAGTCGCGACGGACTCAGTGGAGTGCCGCGCGCAGTTGCCTACTGCGACGCGCTTGTGGCCTACCCGCAAATGGAAGAGTTAAATCACATTAAATTCAATCAGTCATATCTCTGGAACCGTTAAAGCTATTCCAAATATAAAAAAAGCTTAATAAACAGCATGAAGTTGCCAATCGATTAGTGCCCACGTGTAGTTCGATTACTCATATGTTAACAGAATAAATGCATTTGAATTTAATTAATTTCATTATACATATAATTGCTCGAATTTTTAGCTGAATACAACTAACAAGACAAGAAGAAAAATGAATGACTAGTGCTAGGAAAAGGCACGTGGCTTTCGATTTTTTATAACTATCCTCGTGAAGGACGAAGGACGCGTGCGAATATTAAGTTCATGTAACATTCTTACTTTTCGATTTGTTAACACGTCGTCTCACAGCACGAACAAAATATACACTGTACGTGAGGATTGAAGAACACGCCGGCAAAATATGATTATTTATTTTATTTTTCACCCAACGATAAATACGACAACCTAACACTTCCACCTCCGAAGTTTCTTATTAGAAACAAACTTTCGTGCCATGTGACTGGTAGCGGCACGAGCAAGTTATGCATTAACGTTCTCTAAGGACTCAACAACACATTGAAATATATTTCGTGTTGTACAACACGCGGCCACAATGTTATTCGAGCGCAAATTGTGTTCTCTCTGCGACTGCCATAACGAAATTATTAATTTTTAAATCTCACGCAATCCGCCACGTCGGGCTCCAACACCGGATTAAATAACTTGCCGCTGGTTTTTGATCGTGTTAGCGGCAAGTGGCAACCATTGAAGAGCGACTAGATCGTCGTCGATGGAACAATGCAGCGCGCACGCTTTTATATTTTGTTGGAGGGCCGAGAAATTCGCGGCATTCACATTTCAGCGGCGGCGCTGACAGCGTCCCGTAGTTCCGTTCAAAAGTTACACGCGACTGAGAATTTCTTCAGCTTCAACGTTGCTGATCTATTCCATTGACGCTGGCTTACCGCCCACAGTTACCGCGCCTCCTGCCGCCCCCAAAGCTTTTTGAATGCAATACAAGTAAACGCGTATGAATTGGCGGCATACCATAATTACTCTTTCAGCCAGCATGTGCCTCTTTTGCTTGCCTTCCACGTACTTCGAAGGCGCGCGCTTTGGAGGCGGCAGAACGCGGGGTAACAATGAAACTGAGGGGTGGTTTGGGGGGGCTCACAGCGGAAAGAAAGAACCGACGAAAGAAACGTGCTGTGTAATTATCATTTGTGTGCAATGCTCCATCAAAATACATCTACAGAATGTTAAAAATTTTACTGACGAAAATGTTGAGTAAAATTATTTTCTATACTATGCCTTTTCCGGAAATAAAGACGACACTTTGAATTTGTTCAGAAAATACTTTATACACATTGAGTCATTGCATGAGGCAGTAAGCATCGTCTTTCTTGTCTTGAAGATTTTCGCCGCTCGTATAACTTTCTCATTAATCAAAAGTATTTAGAAGTTGTACAGGGCTTCTCTATAGACTTAGACATTATGAAATATTAATGTACCTACTATACATGCTCATGCAGAGTCTTTAGTAATGTAAAATCTCTTCGGGTTAAAGACATCATATTTTATATTTTTTGCTTCGTGGAAATGACGTTTTTCCTGTTTGGATGAAACAACTTGAATTGTTGTTGTTGTTATGGTGTCAAAACATCATTGTTGCCATGAAAAAAACCATGAAAAAAATTAATTGATATTAATACCAGGCAAGCATTTTTTGTACTTTTTCTGTAATTCTTGTTGGAGGGCAATTCTTGTAATGATGTTCTGATAAAATCTGAACAAAAGGAAAGTAATAACAAGTTTTTTGTATGTTTTCATTAATTTGGAAATGAATACAATGCCTTCGTGATAATTCATAATCGCAGGATCAAAGAGAATGGAAAAACACAAATAGTTCTAGGCATTAGGCGATAACGACCGCCCCCAAAGCAATGGGGCACGTTGGGTGTTGGCGTACATGACCATACACAATCAGAACGCATAAAATCCAGACGAATATCAACACGTCGCGCGTTTACACACGAATTTATTTTTAGATTCCTCGATGGCTGTGGTGCAGCTCTAGCATTAAATGTTTACATGTTATAAATATTCATGCACGAAACCAACCGGTGAATGTACCTATATATATATAGAGATATGCGTTCGGGGGCAGCATCGAATAACGACCGAGTCGAGGTGGCTGAATGCACGGAGGAAATCAGAGCGGAGGCGGCGAATGGGGAATCACGGCCGCAAAGAGTTTTGCCTTTCGTTTTTCCGGACATACATTTGCTCATTTAAATTGGCGCATAAGGCGCGTACATTTTCATTTCCAACTATGTGCGATCGTAAAACCGCCGTTGACTTTGACTGCCGCCCCCAAGGCGAATGGATTCCCGTACATTGGCGGCAATTTGGTGCAACACTCGTTGGAATTATACAACTTCAAGCAATGTGTATTAGGTGGGCTGCCTCATGCATATAAATATTTAGTGCCTTCATCGCGCTTCCAGATTTTTCGCGTTTTCCACGTCGATGATTGCACGTCGTCGAAATCCTGCATCGGCATAAACGAAAAAATATCTCAAATATACGAGGTCGATAGACACGTCCGCATATTATTACTATACATTGCAGAAAAAAAGCGAAGGAAAATATTTAAAGCGAAAACCGACGTTAGCGTATCATAATTTCATCGTGAAATTCCGGCCCCCATGTGGGGGCAAATTGCACCATGGAAGCGTGAACCAATGCGGAGGTGTTCAATCAATGATATTTACGTTTGTTATACGCGAAACGAGAACATGAGCAATGTAAACGAACTTCACAAAATCAACAAAACTCCTCTTAATTAAACCAAATATTGTATATTTTGGTTAAGTACACGCGGCATATGTTTTGCTACAAATTAACATAAACATCAAGGTAATTGTTGAAATATCAACCGCAGGCTAGCATAAATACGACGCGACACAAAAATCATATGAAACCCAAAATGTACCCAATTATTCCGAGATTAGCATGAAACTGCCGGTTCTAAAACCAGTGGTACATAGCCGGTTCTAGGTGATCCACAATACCCAAATAAAAGTGTAGTAATCAGATGTTAATGGTTAACTTTCCGAACTACAAGAACGACTCGAGGTATCATCGAAAGATGTTGAATAGTATCTTGTGCCTTATGCAGTTTCCTATATTAGACTACATTAAACTATATTAGCATGGAATCGCCGATTCTGAAACCAGTCGTACATAGGGTAATTTTAGCCGATTCTAGGTCATCCACAACACCCCAAATAAACTTGTCGTAACGGGGTACTCGTGGCTAACATGCTGAGCTACAAGAAAGACTCGAGGCGTCATCGGAAGATTCTTGAATAGTGTCTTGTGCCTTATGAAGTTTCCTCTTTCAGTATCTCTGCGTGGGTGGTTCGCAATCACGTTCCTTCTTCCTTCAGCAACGTGTGCCAGACCTTTCGTATGGGCCCACTAACGAATGAAGTACGTCGACGACCACGAAGGCGGTGGCTGCCTTCGGGGACGAGTTAATAATTAGGAAAAGCGAAATAGGACGCCCGGAATTAAGACGTTTGACATCGTCGAGGACTACAATGAATTATTACGGTCTTAATTAATTAAATACTCGACAAACACGCGATGCCTGCGCCGTTGGCGGCAATGTCGGTCCGTTCGCCGCCCGCCTTCGAACGAACGTGAACCTTCTCGCGCACTCCAAAGACCAGCCACTTGTTTGTATGTGTTGACGGCGTCGACGGCGAAGGGTTGTAAGTTGTTGGGCACGCGGTATGGAAATGGGGAATTGAACTAGACATGAAAGTGTATGCATGACATTGTTTGAAACAGCGAGCACGGTATTATTCTATATTTCATGTCAATCCGACCACAACCAAGCACTTCCAAGACGATGCTCGCCGAAACCGGGAAAGGCTGGGGCTGGGTTAACAATTGACATGAAAGCGACCAATCTGACAATTAACGAATGCATTCATCGAGTAATTTATTCCATGTCCATGTTCCAAAGTCATCAACGTCATCAATTCACACTGAAATTCAGAAAAACTGAAAGTTACCTCAATGGTAACACATCGTTCTTAGGACAAAGGGTAGAAACTAGGGTAACATTTCCCTGGAAACTCTAGAGATATGTGTTCCCCCTTTTTATCGCCGTTTCAATTTCTTCTAATTTCCCCCCATTTTCTCGACATATTCACGTGACATGATGAAAGCTCTTAGCTTTATCTCTCGATATGCATGCCCTTTCTGTGCGAACAAATGCGCTGCCCTTCTGCAGTCCTTCCAACTAACATGAGGTGCACTCCATCTCTTCGCCGACAAAACAGCTGCATGAAGTGTTGAATATGTGCGTGCCTTTGTGCCATTTCTGAGTAATTGTGCATCCTGCATATTGCCCTAGTTACTACTTGACACCCACTTTCAGAAAGGACTCTTTGCTCCTCATATAAAACCCTATATAAAATCCCGTCTAGATCCTTTACCTCACAAGTCCAATTTTAGTTTTTACTCTTAGAATTGTTTCTGCAACTTTCAGTCATCATTGGTAATTTACAAATCTCGTACTTGATATGCACTTGATAAGCTCTCTATCTTCCATGCTTAAGAGAACAACAATGCGGAATCAAAGAGCTAAGATACTCAGGAACCTTGTTAATAGGGGGCCATCGAAACTGTAACAAGTAAAACTGTTACAAGAGTTATAAGATTGTGCGAACACGATGGGGGAGAACTTGCATGGCATACAGAAAGAAAAACGATACCAGCATGTAACAAGTAACAAGCAGGGGAAGGCAAAAACTCGCAACAAAACCGAACGGTTAGTCAAACAAGACAAGCAGGAGTGATTAGTCCTATAGAGAACTATTAGGAAACCTGGAACGGTGTAAATTCCGCACAGGGCGATCACCAAACCACTAAATTACCTTCGGCAAATTCCGACCGCTGCAGAACCGTCTGAAACCTTCGGTGATGCCACCACCAAGACCACTCCACTCCACTCTTTGTGGACGTGATTCGAATCGGTGTCGTTTTTCGTTGATTCGGGACTATCTGAAATAGTCTCGAGTTCGCTCGTCCCGTCTCTCAAGGGAGTGCGCCATTCGAGTTCGGTATTTTCTGTCGAGCCATCCTTCCCCCCAACGGTATGGTATTTTCTTGTTGCTTGTTACTTTGTCGGTTTCGGGTTGCTTGTTAAAGGGTGTTGTTTTTGCACTGGCGTGCGCCTTTGTAGCCCCTCGTAAAGAAGTTGAGTATTGAGGAATCAAGCGGAAGCAACTCTTGCGCTCTTTCTGCAAGGACGAGAAGTGTGTCACGCCGGAAAACGAAACTTAACTGAGCAAAAACAAGCTTTGATTTTCTGTCCATCAGAGACTCTCAAGTCCAAAGGACAAGATCAAAAGTTACAAGAACGTTCATTCGCAGAAAGCGAAGAATTTAATAATATAGCCGAAATTATTATCCTTGCGGGATGATGTCACAAAAAATGGAGTCGAAAACTCAATTTAAGGTGTGATGAATTTATTCACTGAATTCGTGTTTCAAATTATAATGAAAAGGTTCAGTGATTCCGGAATGAGCGAGAGGCGAGACAAATCGCAAAATATAATTAATGATTTTAATTGGCATTCAATGTTTTTCCTGTCGTTGCGGCCGTCTGACTGGGGCGGCATTAATATGCCGACGAATCAATATTTCACAAATAATCCTGCAGAACCTCCTGCAGCCGCCCCCCAGCGCGCGGCGTCGGTATATATTAAATAAATTTATTGGGTCGCCCGGATTTTTGTTGCTGCTTGTCGTTCGGGAATGGCTCCCGGATGACATCCACAGATTCGTTTGTTCATTAGCGCTGCTTTCAATACGCTCACGTAATAAATTCGAATTGAATAGAATTCATTTATTTCCTTGTCGCGTGGTCGAGGAATGCGACATCCGAAAAAAACCAGCGAGAATTTAAAGTGTAGATTTGTCGTCGTACAATTAAAATTGTTCGCTAATGACGATCACTTGTTTGTGCGCGTTTTACTTCCGACAAGCACCAGTTGAGTTGGAGGCGGCACAATGCGCTATTGATAAGCGGACGTCCCGGAAAAAGTGAGATAATTACGAGTGCTAATGAGAGAATTTAATCTTTAAATATTTTCCCAGTTTGCTTTCGCTTAAGATGTTATTGAAAGAGCGCTGGGACCCAAAGTGAGGGTCGAGCGAGATGCGAGGGATGAGTTGAGTTTTTGTTGAAATTACTAAATGAATTTTAAGAGAAAATTAGCGCTGCTTCAGTGCAAATATTTGCAAATGCCATTAAATCTTTGGGACCTCTTACTTTCCATGATGACAGCTTGTAAGAGACCCGAAGAGTTTAGCTGGCAGAAGATTCCGATTTCTCATGATGTTTAATTTATAATTTTTATGTTGAAGTCACAAAATTTATTTTTTTTCCTTGAATAATTTAAAAATCATTATTGTTATTGTCGAAATAGTAACCTTCATGCCAATTTCACATGTTAATAACATTAAATTATAACTATATCCTGTAATTTGGGATTCACACGTGAAGCATTAATAATGTCTCAATTGGGTATCAATTTTGAGTTTTTGCATTAACTAATTTATTGTTTATATTGTTCCAGGGGAGTGTTACTACAAGGAAAACAACAGTTGAAAGACGCCATCGAGAGCTTCCAACGCGCTATACATTTTCGACCATCACTGGCATGTAAGTGTTTCTAATTTATTAAATTTTGCGCCCGAAAAGTCAAATTTTATAATATTCAGGGTCAGTAACGTTTAGTAGCAGCTTTCTGGCTGGACACAGGAGCCATCAGTGGCAAGAGAGTATCCCTTCTTGCACTGGCATCCAATAATGCATTGCATTGTACAGGCTTGAGGTTTTTCTTCGTTGCATTTATCAGGGCAAGCAGTGCCACAAGTTTTATATACTTCATTTTCACCACATTTGTGGCTTTCATCTGAAAATAAATTTATTTATTTTTATCATCTTAAAATTATACGGGATTAATTACCTTGACATTGCACTTGGCAGTAAAGCATAGCAGCGAATAGAAAAACAATAACAAACTTCATTTTGAATAGCGTACGTTGTTAACACAATCGAGTTAACAACAAGAGTGAATAAATTTACAATTTGACGCACTTTTATACAATTCTGTGTGTTCTCGTAACTCGATGAGGTACCAGTAGCTTGATGTTTAAGGAAATACCAACAATAATTTAAATATGCCGGAAGATAAGCGCAATTTCCATTCCATTACAGTATTCGTCAATGACGAACAACGGAATTATTGTCGTAATAGGTTTATTTAAACATAATGAATAATACGAAGTGAAAATATTATCATACAATAAATTGAATAGTTTTCATACGTGTTTAACGTCCGAAAAACGAACATGCAAAAAGTTTTTGTACGTCGCTCGTATATGCGCTTTATGCCCTTTGAGCCTTTGTTAATTTATTTAATTACAAATAAAACTTGTCATTTACACATTTTCGCCAATTTTCCAATGGCCGAGCGCGCTGAACCGAACCGGTGTACATTTAATCGTCATTGTTTTACACATTTATTGCTTGCATGTTGTCCCTCGTTGTATGTTGGGTCATTATAGCGTAATAGTTTTAACGTTTTGTTATGTCCGCCAAGCACGAAAAAATGCACCAACAGTGACAACTTGACGTTATTCCATTTTCATTTGGAATGTAAATTTCGTGTGCACAATGTTTTCGAATGCAGTTCAACAATAGTCGGCGATATTCGCGAATATGTTTCGGCGATCCTGGATGGAAAATGAGGGAAAAACCGTAAATGGGACAAGTGCGCGCGCGCGCGCGACTGATTAATAACCCGTTCATTATTGCCGTTTGTCTGAACGTATTATGGTCATTTAAATTCCTTGAACAAGAACCGGGAAGTTCCACGAGGATCGGTTCCGTAATGACTTTTGTGTACGCGCACCCGCGCGCGTTTTATTTGAAGGGAGCGAGCACATTTCGAGTCCTGGGTGCATTCGTAAGGCAATTATATAAATTAAAAATTCCTTTTGGTCGTATCATTTTCTTGCACTGAAAAGCAGGAAGAGTTTGTTGGAAAAGGCAATGCGATTTTCTTGAGGTTGTTCCCTGCAAGCAATTTCGACCATCGAAGAAAACTGTTAATGAAGAATTAGAATTTTTCAAAATTTTTATATTGTTAGTTTTGAGAAATTACATTTGTTTTATAAGGAAAAATTAAATAATTTTAATGGATTGAAGGAAAACGAAAGTCAGGAAAAATTTTCCGGAATATCTGGAAAATTTTATCTAATAATAGGAATGAAGGAAATACCTGTTATTATAATTTGTTATCCTGTATTGCCAGTTATTTGATTTGCAAATGTTTATCATACCTTACTTAAAGGAACAGAACAGAAAATTCTATGCATATTTTTGAGGAAAATATTTGATATAAATTTTTCGTAAACACCAAGTATAAAAAATTACGGTTATCTGAATGATAACGCAAAAGCTTGAGGCGAAGCAAACGAACACAAAGACGAAACGCGATCGCGCTTTCACCGTGCAAGCGGACGCTTTTTCGTGCCGCCCCCGCTGAAGTACGTTGAGTGGCGTAATAAAAAGATGAAATGATTAAGATTAATTATGTTTTTGTTGGCGTTGCCTTCCATATTTCCAGAATGCCTGCTCGCTGCCCGATCACCCCTCGAGCCGCCGCTTCTGCCGCCCCCAAGCGAACAGCATTCACCACTTTTTTGCGCCTCTTTATATTCGCCTAAGAACTTTCGGTCGAGGCCGAAGGACATATTTTATTACACGTCAAAATAAACAAAACAAGCGTCTAATGATATCCTGAAAATATTCCCATCTCCATACTTTTTTCTGAAGGATACCCGCTGAAAAAATTGCAAATCCTGAAATCATTAGACCGTTAACATGGTAAAAATCCAGAGAAAAGTTAGCAGTCTCGAAGCATAACAAACATCCGAGTGCATGAAACTCGGTGGTGAAACTGATATTTTTACAGGTTGCCAGGATACAAGGATGCAAGTTGCCGAGAGAAGCAGGCTCTTTCGAAACATTTTGCGTCATTGCCGAGCGCACAACGAATAAGAGCAATCGCTCGGTAATATTTCACGTCATAAAATCGAATCTTTTACCGTGCACTGCATCGGCCACCGAGTATGGAGGCAACTTAATACCGCATCGCATTTTTGTTTTTGATAACACATTATTTATTATCTCTGTGTCCGTACACATTGCGGACGCAATTCCGATCGGCGTCGTTATCGCTTTCAGTGAGAGGTCCAACAGGAGCACACGAACGAATGTGAAGCCACCGACCAAAAAGGACATTGTTGTTTGTTTTTTAGTGGAAACTGCTAAAAGTACTTTTCTATCTGCAATGTCATTTGTGATGGTTCCTATATTTTTTTTCGTTTCAGTTTTTATCCTTCCCATGAAAAAAAATTATATCAAACGATCAATTTTAATACCAGTAAATGAGAAAATATTGAAATATTTGGTTGTATTCGCCTAATTGTCAGAATGATGCATGGAATATGCGTGCAATTTGTTTAAATTTAAATTAAAATATTTGCGCTGAAATGTGCAATGTCAATTTTGCATACCGACGAAAATATTTGCATGGTACCCGGTTCGGATTTACGAGATGCCTCAAATAGATGTGATTTATGACATACAATAAATAACTATCAGCGGTTTAAAGCATCGGAGAAACTTTAATACGATGATATAAATTTTCATGTACATACTCTATTTTAACATAAATAGCAGCAAGTTTATAACTTTATATTTTATTTTGACGCCCGCTCGGAATCATTGAACGTCTTCCATGATAAATGATCCAAATAGCACGTTCAGGAAATTCCATATTTCTAGTATTTTCATATCCCTACATTATGATCACAAGACTACGATTTTTGTTCTTAAGATATATCAATGTTTATAACAACAATAATACCAAAATTTACGGTTGGACGATTAACATTGAAGTACGCTATATTTGGAAGTGGCAGAAACCGATCTCATACGAAAATATCCACGTATAAATATAGTCCTCTTCATATCAGGACTTGAGAGAGGATAAGGCTCATTCGATGATTTTACGATGCATACCTGCCCAGGACTATTACTCCAAAGATATGTCCGCGATCTGTGTTCAACGTTCTTCTTGAGGTAGCTTCTACTTCTTCGATCCTTCAGTAATGGTTGAATCTATGTAGGGTTTATGTGCGCTGAGCGAATCGATGCGACCAGGGAATTTTATGTTTAAATGTTTTTATGTTCGTCACATACGCTCGTAAGTGTACTCATTGGTCCACAAGAAGTGTGGTGGCATCGAGAGATCCACTCTTCGGAAGTTGAGCTGGTTTTTATTGATTTCTTGGCATTGATCTTGGTTAAAACAATGAATTTAATGGGCATGGTTGAAGATATAATCTTAAAAGATAGATAGGAGAAGGTAAGTTTCATAATGAGGCAATTAAAGAGGATAATTAAGTTTGCATTTTTAAATTCATGATTATATAATGCAAATTACGAGTACCTAACTTTCAGTCCGTTTTTACGACTAATTAGTAAATTATTTCAAAGCTCCACTATTAAATATTTTATGTTATACGCCAGAAAGTTTATATTATAATTAGCATCCTCTTTCTTAAAAAAATGAGGTATAACATACCATACATTAACACTATATACTGTATACTACATAATATTTATTATATATTCTGTATTCCATACACAATACACTTATTATATATTACTTGACTGTAATTCTTTTCGTTTTTTCAAAAATTAAAATATCATTAATAAGAAAGCAGTTTCAGATAATTAAAATTTACATTTGGCCGGCGCCTCCGCCAATTTTTTCTGTTATTCCTATTTTCACTACTAACTTTCCGATCTCTTATTTGAAGTAATAATGTTGAAGTTCTAACTTAGTTGAATCATTTTCTTCACAAATAAATAAATGCGCAAGCAAAATATTTTTTAGCAGCATATAAATTTGCATTTGACCGGCCCCTCCACCAAATGTTTGTTTGATTGTCTACGGGCTACAAATTTTCCAAACTACATTTTGCGATTATAATTTTGAAGTTATTAGTATTTCTTATCGTTTTCTTCGCGAAAATTTAAAATTCAATAAATAATTCAGCATTCATACCAAATTGAAATATTTCCATATATCCCCGGAACTATGCGCGTGCACGAATTAATTTCGGGAATTTCAAGTATCTTGTTTGCTTTACAACATCGCATACATAATGTACGTATATTTTGCGATGCAATTTGACCGGCACTTGCGCAAATTATTATAATCACACTTGGGTGCGGGGTGCGTGAAGCGGCGGCCAAACTTTCTCTCCAATATCATCATGCGATATGATATTCGTCGCTTCCTACACAACAACGCGATGAATATGCATTCGATATTAATCAAGCATGCAATCGCTGCCGCCTCCGTGTAAGCGTGTTGGTGCTTGGCGTGCTCGTTCGTGTGATGGAATGTTGTAATCGCATCGGTGTTGATGTTCGTGCGCAGAATGGTATGGCATTGTTATGTGCGGGCTGGCGCATCAAAGTCCGGGCACAAAGTAGCCACAACGCGCAATGTGCCACCACCGACCGAACCAACACTGGCTGATGGTCGTTTCATAAATTACGTACATGAAGCTGGCAAAAAGCAGTGGCGCGAAGGCTTCCATTCCGGGATCGCCGATACGAAGCTTTTGACGTTTGCAAAAACCGAAATGGCTAATGCATTCGGTATTAATTTAGGACCGTAATTGAAATGCACCATGCTGAGCGGCGTGCAGATCCATTGTTTGAATTGATTAGTTGATTAGAGTCGTAAATTAATCCGTTTTTGATTGATCAAACGAAATTTTGGATGTGGCAGCAGAAAATCAGTGGGTAAATACGACATTAGCACCTCCAATCCGTCAATAATTCCTGGGACTTTTCAGACGATTCCGGGCACAATCTGGTGTATAATTATGCAAATCCTGGTCGTATATCAAATGAAGATCTTTAGTTGTTGAGTTGTGTGCTCCGAAATCAAGAGTCGACTGGATGTAATCAAGATCTAGAATTACCTTGTAGATACCTCGAAATAAAAACGTCTGAATCATTAGTCCTGTTTCCAGTATTCATATAAAATATGTTTTTCTGCATCTAATTTATGCAGGAATTTCTTTGTTCTTCGTGTTTTCAATAGAAACCATTTCAATTGGAACCATGTTATTGTAGTGAGTATTCTGAATTGAAAATTCATATAATTAAGTGTATTTGCCTTCCCTATATTTCATGTTCAGTTGACTTCTCAGGTGAATGAATTTAATCACATGGTACATATGAAACGTTGTTATTTGGCTTCTTTAGGCCTTACAGTTATTTAAAATTAAAATCACAAAATCGATTTTTGTATAAGTTATTTACGACTTGAAATAATTGAAAAACCGAAACATTAGAGAGTATTCCCTTACATTTATTCGTTTTCATTTCAGTACCGTATTCAATTGAATCGCGTGTTGTAGTGCAATTAAAAAGTCTCTTCATTTATTAACTTACGTATGTGTTGCACCTTTACTCGACTCGTTCCTAGAAACCCTCAATTGACAGCCTTGTTAAAAATCCATTATTTCATATTTTTCTTATGGGTTATACCATAAATATAAATTAATGAAATTTTAATTATCATAATTATTTTACAAATAGTGGAGATATCATAAATATATATATTATTGAATGAGACATCTGGATTTTAGAACGAGTATTAGGTTTGGATGTCATTAAACGGTCATTTCATTTCGAATATAAATTAATATGTAGATTCTAGAGCCATATAAAGGCAATCCGAATCGAATGGATATTACATGTGTTTGCACTATCGAATTTCAATATCAATAATAAATGCCTGAATACAACAAACTCGTTAACAAGTTATCATAGTGCCCATTCGACATGCATTTCGTTTCATTTTAACCTAATTAACGTTTTATATGTCGAATGCTAATTTTATAGGTAGATTTTTGCAATAATTATTACAGTAATAAATTCATTAAAATCGTCTAATATTATAATTTTTGGCTTGATTTCCTACTTCATATTTTTCTGTGAACTCAATAAAAGTTTCTTCTAAGGTGTTGAAAGCAATATTTTCCTGTGAGCAAATGAGTTGCAATTATTTCCCATCAGTATTAAGTCACGCAAGAAATGTGATAATATCTTAAGTGTTTGAAATCACTCGATTTCCCCCTGAGATAAAAACGTATCGGTTTAATTAATAATCTTGATGCAGGATAATTAACGCCCTCAATATGTGAAACTTGCACCTATGAAGTCAAAATCAATTTGGGGCAAGTTGCCAACTAAAGCAAACTTCCTCCTCGACGCAAAATGTCAACGTGCATGCGCATAAATTGGAGAGTAATGTATACGAACACGACGGGCCACTTATTAAAACTTTGCACTAATTAATAAAATTAATTTGAAATGCACCTACTGCTACCAACGTAATGCCACTCGAGTACTGAATAAACATCTACAGTTGCAGGTCAAAAGTTATATGTGAGCGAAGTCTAGTTTTATAGTTAAGTAAATCACATTTAATTAGAAAATGGAACGCAATCTCAATGTATGATTGAAGTGTGTGCATCATATTATGCATTCCGAAACTTTTGAGAGCGTATGTTTGTTTGTTTATTTCTACTAGTTTGCACTTTTGATAGTACTAAAGTACAGTGCACGAAACACAAACTTCATTTCCTTGCTGCACGAAATGTGTTTTGAGTTCTCTTGACTTTTCGACATTTTCCTCCAAGGCGTGGAAATAAGTTCCATCAACCGAGTAATGAATGAGCAAAGTATACGAGCACTGAGAATATGCAGGCGATGACTTAAGTGTACAAGTTTTGAAATAGATGTGAAAGCTTATACTCATCCTCGTATGCAGAAAACTTCCTTGTGACTTGATGAGTTTCCTAGGCAATAACGTGATTTTATTATCTATTCGCATTTTAAAATTAATTCATTTTCATTTTTAAACAAACTAAAAATAAATGGAAATAATTCCATAACTATAAATGAATACTCTTCAACAATTTATTTTATCCCCGTACTAAACTGAAATAATGAGAAAAATAATTGAAAATAATTAATCCAGTCTCTGGTATTGAAAAATAATTCAATTTCCCTTTATCATGTTGTTGCATATTTGTTTATATTTCCTTCATATTGGTGGATGGCATAAAACGCATGGAAATCTAATTATTCAAAATTAACATGAAAAACATGTGGCACTAACACTAACCAAAAGAGTTTCCGGTCTGGTCAGTAGATTTACAGTCAATTCTGATGCATAATATTAATTTCTGATTAATTTTGAAACTTGTTCCATTAAGGCGCTGGTATATTTTTACGTCAAATTGATGTCCGATTCATTATTGCAATTATTCCTATAACATATTTCAGCTATAAATTTATGCATATACAAATTACAACTATATGTAGATATTTGTGCAATTATAAACTTTGACATAATAAGCTTTTGCCTGTCATTCAAAATGTGTGCATGGAAACTCATAAATTTATTTCTATAATGTATATGAATTCGGACGTTTTCATTAAAATTTATTCTATGCAACAGCTTTCTATGCACTAATTACACCAAACACATATTCTATTGATGCTATAGTGAGTTGTTTAAATGTAATTGGATCTTTGTATTAAAGAATTTTCATATTAATAAACTGGTCATATAGATTAACCGCAATATATAAAAAAATCACCTGTGGGTTTATTCAAGTTGCATGTATAATATCAGAAAATATCTAATCAATAAACGACAAGGGAAAAATCCAAAGACTCGTTAAAAGCATGAAGAAAGTTTCGAGACTCACTTCTTCATCATTTTCCTTTCATCATTACTGAATTGAATTAGGCGACGACGTGCGCACATTGAACAAAACATAAAAAGGAGCGTGCGCGCCTCAATAAATAAAGAAAAACGTGTCTGGAAGTTCGAAATTAATATAGATTAATGCGTGCCGAGGGTCATAACCTAAACGGAGATGGCGTCTGCACGAAAGCTCTCCCTATAAGATAACATCGCCAGCCGCAATCCCAGAATCCTCCCACATTCGCTGTAGGTAAAAAGTAAATAATTAGTGAATGTCGTCGAAAGTTTTTGGGCGAAAAACTGAGATGAAAGTTATAAGCTCGCTCGGCGAATTGAGGGGCGGCAGCAGCGAAGCACGTGGCTCGTTTTCGTTACACGTTCGGCAGAGTTTAATATAGCGCATTCGGGGGCGGCAAACATTGGGCTGAACTTCTCTCAATTCGGAGGGATGTTAGCGCGGAAAACCTGAGAGTTATGAAACCGAAGGTATAAAGTATAGTTATGAAGGGTAGTAAACTGAACTCGAGGCTCCTTCCTATAGCTTAGTTACGCCCGTATTTATGTGTACGTCTAAGGACAAAGTCGACGACTACTCTGGCTTGGGCTAATAAAAAGTGTAAACACACCGATGGACTACTAGACGCTATATAGCTTCCTGATATGGCACATTTTGAGGAGGGAGAATGCGTTCTCGTTCGCGTTTCCAATATCAAACGGGGCACATAAATGCGATGACATAACTTGTGGATGGTGAGACGATCAAAGAATAAGTTACAACCGTCGTTCGTGCGCTCGAAGTAACTCGAAACCAATTTGCACCGTTCGCTGGAGTTCTGTTACTCGTTAAATATGAAATGGAAGGTTTTATTAAATACTTTGCGCTTTCAAAACTCCACTCTGAGATATTTCGAAATTTTTTCCACAACCATACAGAAAAAGTTGTTTTTGAATTCCAAAAATCGCAAGAAGTCACAATTTGTAGGGTTTTCATTCATTTGGCCGGCTCCTCC
The DNA here is from genome assembly GCA_030264555.1 of Aleochara sp. GC000083. Taxonomy (NCBI): domain Eukaryota; kingdom Metazoa; phylum Arthropoda; class Insecta; order Coleoptera; family Staphylinidae; genus Aleochara; species Aleochara sp. GC000083. Next base: position 29,548 of record JARJDZ010001885.1, read on the forward strand.
ACCAAAAAAATTACACAAAGATTGGATTTTATTCGTAGGTATCTTATTTTAATCTCTGTCTGAATGTTGTTATTATTGATGAGTAATTTGAATAATTTGCTTGTTTTATCAACAATTTTCTCAATTATACACTTATTTGTCCGGCACCTCCACCAAAAAATAACCAAATTAAAACTATCCCCGAATCTGTAAAAATTACTTTTACAAATTTCTTTCTTCCTTATTTTACAATGTTTTCTATGAATTTAGAAAGTTGCCTTTTATAAAATAACTCACTAAATGTCAACTCAATGAACGTATGCTCGATTCACGCAATTGACGTCATATACTAAGATATAACAACATTTTATGACTTTGTTTTTGCTCATTTAATATTTCCTATTTAGCCGCGAAATGACAGCGTTACATGACTGCGTGGCACATGCAATAAAAATGGCCGTCAAAGTGGCGTTATTTCGAAAAAAGCTTCGTTTATTACCTGAATATCTCCATGTGAAAATAACCGAATTGGTTACGTGGTAATGACTGCTGATAATTTAAGCTCCATGTGTATGTGTATACGACCACTAAGCTTACTTAATGTTATTAACAACATTACCGAGTCGGGGTGCAAACAGCAAACTAATCAAGAAAAATAACAATACAACGGAGGCAGCAAGACTCACCCATGTGCAATATTTACACTCATATTCATGGAAATGTGCTTTTTATGCCAGGTTGTTACGAGCGAAAGCTCAAGGATAAAAACACACTTTTAATAGCTTAATGTTACAACATTCCAAGTAATGGAACAGTGCTTCTGTTGCTAGATAAAATAACAGCGGTAATAGGTGAATTTTCATGTGGAAATTCGTTTTTATTCAGATCTCATGCGAGCTTTTAAAGTTCGTATATATTTTAATTGAATTGAAATATTCTTGGTTTTGTTTCTACAATTATTGCGTGGAGAGCACTGTATAAAAATTCATTAAAACTCTAATATATTGGTGGTGGAAAACGGGGTTATAAAAGAGAACTTTTTAATTACAAACTGGAAGTTTGCTCAATTTGCTCCAGGCTCACTCCTTTCGCGCAGGATTGTTGTGGTCGAGCGACTGTTTTGTACTTGTTTGTAGTTTTGCTGGATTTTTTTCGCATCTACTCCAAACAAATTTCGTTCGTCTGAGTGTTTTTATATATAATTACCACAGGGTGTACACGCACCTATTCTGGGATACATAAGCAAATGAAGCTGTTTAAATTCGTATCGTGTTGCTGAGTGTTGGTGCAATTCCATTATTTTCAACTTTATGACTGCTTGTATAACAATAATTTTTATATGCGAATAGAGTTGTGCATCCGCTCCACTTTGCGCAGGAACAATGACAGCCAGGAGGTATCTGCAAGGACGAGGACGAGCAACGTTGTTTGGCTGAAGGCAGGCATTTTTATATGGCACCCACAACACACACAAATTCACTTTTAATAAACTTGCTTTCACTTGTGTTCGAGTTTTACGATGGAATATTTATGAAGATTTTAATTATATCATCAACTATTGACTGTACTTTTCTCCCTTGGTTCCCAGAGGAAGCAATCCTTGGATACATTCGCCCGGAATGCAAACGAGCCAAGCCGGTAATCAAGTAATAACTGTTCTTAGTGGAGCGGCGTAAATTTTTATGCGGCATATAAATTTTGAATATACTACTTAGTTGTGCCACAAATACGAAGTGTAGCCCGAAAGCATATTTGATGAAAGGCATCGCGATGGCTGCACAAACAGGCAGCTTGGTGCAATTCCAACGCAAAGAAATAAACAACATTAACTGTGTTTTCTGCAATATTCCTGTATTTTCCGCGCCATATCCTGCACTTATTTATATCGCGTATAAGCTACACATTGGATATTTGATTTGCCATGTTTACGTTTATGTCGTTCGGGCGCGTTTCTTTCTTCGTTGTTGCTCGTTTGCTTTTTTTGTGCGCTGAGCGCTCATGCTCATAACCGAGAGTTATAGATCAGTGCGCCCTATGCGCTAGCGCTCTTTTCGCGCAACTTTAACGCTTTCGTATTACTTTCTGTCTTTTGTCCCCTCGGCTCGTTTTTCTATCAGCAAAACGGAGGGTTTTCCCTATGTTGTCCCCGGAAAAACTCATGAATCGTTTTCCCGAAGAGAATGGGGAGGAAGCATCGAGCGAGTCTAAGCCGAAGTGATGAAAATTTAATATGGAATCGTTTAGTGTAGTGTTTTAGACTGTAAATGCTTTGTTGGTGCACTATAATAGGAAAAGTTATTTCATTATCACAGAGTATTAATTGCTGTATATGTAGATGTTAAATTCCATTCTGAATGGCTAATACTTATAATTCCTATCAAATTTTGTGCTAGGATAATGATGATTTAAAAAATTAATTGTTAGTATATTATATTCTCTTTAGATTTTTATATCAATGTAATAATTTTATTGAGAATGCCTGTCTTTATTTCAATCGAATTCTGATATTACAAAATATTGTGTGATGTTTTTGAAGTTTAGTCATATTTAGTTATTGTAATTGGAAAAGTTATTTCATTAAATTCATATTACTGCACAACTCACTCGGAAGTTTTAATGCATAGAGTATAGAAATTAGTATAATATAACTAGATAAATTGAATGGGACAAGTACGAGATGTACTCATATCATAATATTATCCTATTTCATTAAAGTCAACTAACAAATTTGTGAATATATTTAAACTTTCAAATATGAATAAGTTTTAGAATGACAACAACTGTGATGTTTTCAAATAATATAATATGTCATACTTATAAGTAATATATATATGTATCTAAATTCACTTTTAAACAACTGGAATAAGGGATGTCACAATATCCTTGAATGATTGATCCTGATATGATCGACAGAACTAGGCGCATTAGTGAATTAAGGAACATTAGGAAGCAATCCAATTAGCAATCAACCATAACATAATACATACAATACTAATTGAGATAACAATATGAAAATATGAAATGTAAAGTTTTGGCATCCACTTTATCCATTTACTAATAACACAACAAGTCTTACAAGTAATTTCTCTGATGGATAGATTTCTTTAATCTACTTAATATGTAAATGGTATATTAATGGTTGTAGTAATTCGAGCAACACCGACCAAGACACGATATATTTGAATGAAAGCTGGATCATAACAACTGAAAGAAATTTCGGTTGAAAAGCCAACAATGGCTCCAAGAATATGGTACTATCGATCGGCGTTTCCATTAAATTTTATTAATTACACTATAATAGTCGTGTTTAATGCACGTAATACATTTATTTGATGTTGTTGTTACTGATGTTACATGCTGCCCGTTACATTAACACCCATTGAAATCGAATTATTTAAATACGAGAAATATTTTGACACATTCGTTTTTTATTATGAAATATGCATATTTAATGCATGAAAATTGATTGCCCTGTTTCGTATTTTCGCATTCATTTATTCCTATACGCGAATAAAATATTCACATGTCCATTTCATATGCTAGTGCGGAACAATAGCAACAAAAGCCCTTATGTCGATTTGTTAACGAGGCCTGTTATAAAACTTACTTTTCATGTCCCATATGAAATGTTTAAATATTTAATTTAAAATTATATTTTCCAATTTTATTCCGAACATAAATACGTTCTTTTGTACTCACCGTTGTGGAAATTCGAAAAACGAGGCACGCTACAATTTTACCGCTCTTATTTATTTATTCATAGCCCTTTCACGTGCACCAAATGAATTTCATACGGAAAATAATGAAAAAAATTACTGTAAATAATATATGCAAACAAATATATACAACGTGTATGATGGTAGGTAAGTTTTATGTTTGTTTAAGTGTAGATATTTAATTACAAACGGCAAAATTGAATATTCTTTGTGAGCCAGCAAAAATAAAATTTATGGATATTGAGATTTCAAAGAGATAATAATATTGAGAAATCAATGATAAACCTTTAAACTCTTGCCTTATATGATGCCAAATTGATTTCCATGGAGATGACAGTTCCCTGAAGTGTTAAAAAACCACTGATTACACTAGATACTTAATTAATTGCTAGACAAGTAAGTAAACTAACAAATAATATTTTCCATCTGTTGAGCACATGCTACAAAATTCTACACTAGTTCGTGCACGCAAAGATTATGTTGTTATTCTCACTTTTTTTGCAAAAGATAAACATGCGTCATGTATTTCGCAGCGCGTAGACAAAACTTTAGGCATCCAACCATACAAGTTTATTAAATTGTTTATTTAAAATTTCTTTATTTTCATTATTTTAATTTAGAGAACTGAATTTTTTTACTTCTTGGGTTTTATTCTGCTTGTTGCGGTCTAAAATAGCGTAACCTGGACAGTTTAAGCGACGTATAAATTCCATTACACCGCTATAAAATAAAATTATACACCTTGAGCCCTTCCTTAGTCCTGCAATGTTGGCAACGGCTGCCATGCTCTCTTCTCTTTTCCTCAACATTCGCAATCGCCAGCGAAATGTAGGAATATCCGCAAGACCCGCAACGGTGCAAAAGAGAACACTACGGACCATAAATACATATGAAGAGAAATGAATCACCAATTACGTGCAAGTCTAGATTAATTATGTAACTAATGAACGCTAATTCCCAGCAATAACATTAATTATGATGGTACAGCGCAGGATAAACACCCGACAGGTCCCGCATAACATGCCAGCATTGCTGCATCGCATATCACAGGAAAAGGAGCCTTATTCCTCATCGGGATTATGCGTTACAAAGTGAATGCAATTAGACGAAATTTAGCTTTGAATGTTCTCCAAAAAAGTAAAGTAAATACCACGTAAAAAGCCTCAAAAGTGTACCTGCAATTTTCGTGGAAAATTTCTGGTTTAGTTGCAAGAAAAATTGATCCAAATTAATTGCATAGACTCACTTCTTTTCTTTTTTTCCGGCTTTCACCAAGAGATAAGTTAGTGCGTTAAGAACGCATGAGGAAGTTTCGGCGACTTTTCTCGCCTTTCTGGTGCCGTACAATTCGACATTAACTTGATGAAAAAACTTCCTGAAAATTTCACTCAACACTTTCGCAAACTCGAACTTTTTTGTCCTTTCTTTCATTCTTTCTTTTCACGGCGCAAAACGCGCTCCTTTTATACATCATGCGAAAGCACATTAAGGACAATAACGCGCCCAGCTTGAACTCACTCCTTCGGCCGGTCTGGTGATTGTCACATTGTAATAATGAAATTCGCGCTTGTGTCTAATTGACGTCGGTTACAAGTGTCCTCGAAGATGAAAGTATACTTTACTGCTGTTGGAGTATAGAAAAGAGAGTTCGAGCCACCAAATTGCGTGCGCTACCATCGGACCGGATCTCCATTGTGCGGTAATGCGGTGGGGTTGAAATTCCGGCATCTGAAAACCTCCCCAACTAGAACTGAACCGAAGTTGCCACCAGAAGCAGATAGCAACCGGGCAAGATGACATAAAAATATCGACCATAGCGATGGTGGGTCCACATCTTTCGCTCGATGTCTTCGGCACTATCGAAATAGTGGAATGCCTTAAACGCATTGGTATGAAGGGTGGGATTGTATGGGACCCTCGTCCTCATCGGTGTCATATGGTCGATAGCGTTCGAATCGCGTGCCTTAAATCGCTGATTTGCATTCGGTTTGCTCAACATTGCATCGCACGATTACGATGACCCTTTCTCTGGGTTCTCAGAAACCAAGGTCCTACCTTGAAGGATACAACAGGGGGAAGTTTCCTGTCATGGGTTGGTCTAAGTTATACAAAGATGTTGTTGTTGGGCTGCTCTTATCTGCTACTTTGTATAGTCAAGTTGAGATCTCTGGAGTATATTGCACGCTTGGAAGATGAGTTCTTTTGCCTTCACCTGCGCGGAAAACGATAAGTTGATGTACTTCATGCAAGTTCGGCGATGTCATTTGAGTGCAAAATGTGAATATTATTTATAGGATGCACGTCGCCTCGATCTTGTTTTACGCTTTGTTGTCCTCCGATATGCAAACGCTGAGGAAGTGCTCATCCTGGAGGAGTGGAAGCTCTGGAAGCATGGAGTCAAGTTGCTTAATATTCCATATCGTCACCCGATTTTGTCACCTATAGCCAAAGCTTCTATAGGATGGATCAGAGTATCCTGAAATATTTAAAATGTGAGGAGTGGTAACTGTACCTTTTTGACTTTTTCTGATATGTCATGTGTCTTAGGATTATTCCCCTATGTTAGTGGCTAAAGGATCACCTCAGAGTGTGTTCACCTCGTGATATCAACATACTTCTGAGATATCACCGGAAAACAATATTGCCAGAAGACAGACTTTTTGGAAATGATGTGTAAAAGGTTCCAGAAATTTGATATTGCTTTAGAACAACTCCTCTACTTCTCAGCTATTTTTTTCGTGACTTCTGTACTATCTGATGGATATAGAATATTGACCCATAGTATCCAGGAATGTTTGGCCTAAGTAGCTCTATCGTCCACTAGGTTTCAGAAGTTCTTGAACAAATTCAAAACTAAATTTACTGTAAAATTTCAACATTTTGTCAAGGTTTGTGCTAGGGTCCTGTTTTCATCTCCTCGTAGAGTAATGGCCCAGCCCACTCTGGAATGGATATCTTCACCCTCTATGGACAAGCATCTTCATTTCGCCTCCTGCAATAAAACCCGACGCCGAACGGCAAAGAGTGAGCGTGGTAGCGGAACGCGTTTTGCATAAAAATATGTCGGGGGTTATCCTCATAACCAGCCATCCTCTGCATGGTTGGCATCGCTCTTCCACCAGGACCACATCTCACACACACGCCTATTGTGCCCTCAGAGTTCACTCGCTGCTCTTATTTCGTTCCGGCAGGCATTTCGACATTCTTTATAAATCTTTGAGCGTCTCCATGAACATGCTACAGACGGCGTTATTAGTAAATCAAAACCCACTATGTATGCCCGAGCATGGATGGGGCCACTTGAAAGACATAAAATTCTCGGCGAGGAATTCGACTGCCGAGAGCACGCAGGACGATGAATTACCGCTGTATTATTCAGGACATTGTTAGTTTATTGGACAATTTTCCGGATGGAATCACGCGTCTACGCGCCAGTCAAATGCGGCCAACGTCGGTTCGAGTGCAAATTATTTTCCAGTCTCATTAGAATTTCTAATAACTGCGCTATTTCGCAAGCTTCGAAGAACATCATGGAAATGAAGGCGGACAAGATACCTTAATACCACCAACAGCATTCCCAAGATGTGCCGTTCTTGTTTCTTCTTTTTGTTGTTGTTCTAGATGCTTGGAACGTTTTCAAAACTTTTATGTAAGCTCAAGGTACCTTTTCTGAAATACTAGAATTCCTTTGCTATTTAGTTTACTAATGATGAAGATGTTGCAGAATGCATATTATAACAATTGTGGCATAAGTAATATTTGACAAAGTTAATATTATATATAAATGTTTATATATAAGAAATCACTTGGCTTTAAATGTACAATAAATTCACTTTACTTTATATTATACATTATACCCTGCACACTTATACTCTATATCGGTGTTTCTTAATGAGAATCACTGCACTATATACTATACATATAGTGTTCACTATGCACTATTCCCTTACACTATATATTGGGCACTATACACCATTCCCTTACACTATATAATATAAATTTGCATTTGGCCGGCGCCTCCACCAATTTTATATTTGACTTTTAAGTCCTATTTTTTCGAATTGTTATTTGATGTAATAATCTTGAATTTTTAATACCATTTAATCGTTTTCTTTTGAAATTAGATAAAGCCAAATAAGCAAGTAAACATTTATGAGTAGCATGTAATATTTCAATTGACCGGCGCCTCCACCAAATTTATGTTTGACTTTACACTATATTCTATTCACTATGCACGGCACAATATTCAATTTCAAGTATGCTCTTCACAATTTACTATACACTATATCGGTGGTTCTTAACCTTATTATTGTCGCTGCACAATTTTAACGTTTTCAAAATTTGGCGGCCCAAGAAGAAACTGATGACTATATTAGATTTATGTACTATGCACTAAACACCACACCATATACACTGTATATTATAAACTATATACAATAAATTACTCTTCTTTTCTTTCAAACATCGAAAAATTATTAATAAATAAGAAATTTGCATTTGGCCGGCGCCTCCACCAATTTTATATTTGAATTTTAAGTCCTATTTTTTCGAATTGTTATTTGATGTAATAATCTTGAATTTTAATACAATTTAATCGTTTTTTTGGTAATTAGATAAAGACAAATTAGCAAGGAAACATTTATGAGTAGCATGTAATATTGCAATTGACCGGCGCCTCCACCAAATTTATGTTTGATTTTCTAAGAGGTACAAACTTTCAAAACTATACTTTGCGATTATATTGTTGAAGTTATTAAAATATCTTTTCGTTTTCTTCGCAAAAATTTAAAATTCAATAAATAATTTAGCAATAATTACATAAACAACGAATCTATCAATTTTGTTTCTTTAATTGTATTAAGATTTCTACGCTTGGTTTTTAGAACAGCTTGAAATGAAAACTTCCGATTTGACTTATGTTCTGCTAAAGAAGTTATAACAAATGGATTTGTTAACCGAGCCATTACAGAAACCTATGTGCCTACCAAACATGACATAACCATGTAAATTATGGGAATACTAAATGTAGATTAGTTTTATTTTGCGCATACATTTTCTCAGACTGGGGGCGGCTGCTTTGGGCTTTCTCAAGTGGAGCGCGCCCGTTTAATTTCGCTAGATTTCCATAAGAAGTGTTAATTACACAAGAATTTTCAGCCGCCCATCTCACTGTGCAATCTTCGCTCATTTGGCGCGAGCCAAACACTTTCACAATTTGAATGCGTGTTGGTGATGGTAGCGTAGCGTTCGCCGCTTCTGAAAGATTATTTATTCATGAATCGCAGTCCGCACAACACCAACACGCCAATGTTAGCAGTAGTCGTGTGATTTGCATATTTTGCAATCATAAATAGTTGCCTTTTTAGGAAATTTGGGGCGCCGTTCGTAAGCTTGAACGGATTTGGGGCTAATCATTTCAACAAAACAATGCCGTATAAATTAGACGCCGTGTTGTTGCGAAATTTTGATGGTTCACTGCATCTAAAATAGCTGGCATCTGGTGAAGACAGAAATCAAAGCTGCCGTTAACTAAGGCAGCTTTGAATGATGAGATCAAGTTTCAGCCTCGGAGCAGGAGGTGAAGTTTGATCCAGAACCGGTAAATCAATACTAATCGGATTTATCTGGTTTATTTTGTATCCGAAAAGTTTAGTGTAGTAATTGATAAGCTTGTTCCATGTTATTTTAGTAAAGAAATAAAGGAAAGTTTATTTAAAAGACTGACTCACCTGGTTATTATCCTTATTTCTTTGTAAAATTGATAGGTTGCGGAGATTCTGAAATAAAAATAAGAACTATTTATAACACTGAATTTTAGTTTATTATTAAATGAAAGGTCAGAGATTTACCAGATTGTTTACTGGATCAATTGCAGCTTCGTAAAAGTTCAACCAGAACAATTTTCAGTCAAAATTAGTTCAACACAATTAAAACTTTCACTGGATACATATCAACATAAAATTCAAAACTAGCTCTAGGTTAATTTGACTAAAAGCATCATACTCTTTGGTAAACCATTTCAAAACCCTCGGAAAATCCACAGCAAATCCAGAACCACAATTGAAAACAATATGAACGTAAATGAAAAAAGTTTGGAAACTTCCATCCTAGAGAGTATATGGATGTATTATCAACTGATAATTAAATTTGCATGAAAATTGTTATAAAAAAACTTCAGCCAGCCAAAGCATTTCGTTCGGAAATGTTTTGTCTGTTTTCCGCTGTGTTCCTGCACGCCTTTCGAGTACTTTTTCCGGTGCGAGCTCGTTTTTGTTTCCGCATCTCTCTATGCCCGCGTATTTGCAGCGGATTGGTCAGAAACAACAATAACATTTTCAACTTTCAGCCACATGCGCAACCCACGTAGAGTGGAGTTGCAGGGAGAAATTCGTTTAGAACCTACACAGGAATACGATTCAAAACATAAACGCGTTACGCAAATTCCATCCTCGTGCTGAGCCGACATGGTAAAAATAGACATGTACTCCTGATTGAAATGTTTTCACGCGCTGCCACAGAGATAAAAGTGTTTATACAAAATATTGACGTTAATCGGCTTTACACGGAACTCCTTTCAGCAAGGACGAGTTTCGATCGCAAAAACCCAGCAACGAAATAATTAATCTCACGCATGTGTGTTTGTTGTTACAGTGGCGTATGTCAACCTGGGGGCAGCACTGATCGCAGCCGGCAGGTGCCAGGAAGCGGTCGCCATATTGCGACAAGGAGCACGTGTCGACGGAACCGGCCTCAAGGATCGCCGCGAGCATGACGCCGCTCGCGTTTCCGCTTTGCTGCAATTGGGGGCCTTGTACTCGGACCAGGGGCGGTTGCAGCGTGCCCTGGCCACCTACCGGGAGGCGGCACACTCACTCCCAGATCATTATCCTCCGCAGGTGAGTACATGGCACATGACATTATGCCGAATGTTTATTACATCGAGCAGGATAACAAGTCGATAATGCACATGCTACACGATCCATGTAATGTAATAACAAGGTGGTTGTGATCCAAGGATAACAGGAAGAACATCGGAGCAGATGATGCCTGGGATACTTGTGCGTTGATAATCTTAGCCTTGCAAGGATACATAATAATAAAGCTCTGCGAATGGGGACCTAGTAATTCGAAGCATTATTGGAAACTCGTAATCCTGCAAGCAACCGCCCCATGCAACCTGATCCTTTAAGGATATCTGCAATGTTTGGATGTGTACCCACTAAATAGAAGGTGGTATTATTGTATTACGCTGGAAGGACAATGACAAATATCATTTTAATTCAATTCGGGTTTCTTTTGGCTGTACGAGGGGTGAAACTGCTGGCTTAGGAAACAGGATACATCTTCATTGTTTCGGTTGCGTTGTGCAAACATGTCGTTCATGTATCCATCGCCGGTCGACATAGCATCTGGCCGGATACATCTCGGCTGCAGCAACTTTCGGGGGGCAGATGGGGTCCCCCTTAAGCGCTGATAAATGTTCCTTGCCGCCGCTGATAATCATGCTAAGTGCAGATACACTCGCTCCTTCGGTGCGGCCATCGCGGAGGCGGCAGCGGCGAATCCTTGCATTCCTTGTTGGTTGTTGGGCGAGTTACTCTCATGCCGCCGCAAACAATTGCCACCCAGTTCTCGGCAATTGCGCCAGCGACGACCACTTCTCGTCGCATTCAGCCCAAAACTGTTTCTCATATCTCAGCAAATGTAATAACCATTATTGCACGGTGTTCGTTCGTTGGTGCGCTTGTTTGTTCATCGGCGCGTTCGTTTTAATAATGCCCGCAGATTGTGTGTGGGTATCCTTGTTACACTTGCGCCACCTCGCGGCCGCATCATCATCACAATACCGCGCGCGCGATATTAGTTTTGCCAAGCGAAGGATATCGCTGGTATCATGTTGTTGCTGTCGCTTTGGGTGTTGCTCCAAACTCACACTACCATCGCTGCCGCCTCCAGGGTGAATATTTCAGATTATTTTCCAGTGGAAGCGAGCACACCTGCGGTTATTACAAGCAATCACAACTTACTTTCGGAATGTTCGTACCTTCACCGATATTGATTTTCAGTGGAAATCTGCATTTATTAAGTTGGGAATTTCCCACCTTGTATCATCAAGGATTCGCTTCGAGATTGTCGTACGACAAGAGGTGCTGCTACCTTTGCACTTTATTAATTAAATCGGTGTATAATTAAAATAATTACAAGACATTTTAGACATTGCTTTTATTTTGATCATAATATCAATCTTTAACATTATCCTTTTATTCCCACGATGAATTTGTAAAACCACAGAAATCTCTAAAATGTTGAAATCTTGAAGCATCAGAAATCATTGTTAGCAAGGATATTATTTTCAGAAATTTCGCATAATTTGTAGAATAATTTGGGTACTAATCGATTACCAAGGCAAAATTACGCTCATTAATCCTGCAACTCGTCTGGCGACTCGAAACAAAAGACTTCAGTTTGAACGTGATGAGGTTGCTTATCATGGTAATTGCACCGATAAAGAAAAAGTTTCCATAACAATTCGTCCGCCTCGTCTGTTAATTCTTTAATTAGAGAGCCGAACGCGCACTTCTTCTCGTCGATGTATTTGTTTGCCTTTGTAGCAATACGTTTTTTATGCTCTCCGCGAAAACTTCCATGCGATTAATTAAAAATGCTCGGCAGTCTTATAAATAGATCTTCACCGCGCCTGCTGCAGTGTTGTAGCCAGCATCCGATGCGGCCAAAAATTTCGAAATCGGGTTTGCGCCTCGAATTATAAATTCGACGGAAATAAACATCCTGTAGAAGACTGTGCTTTGTGCAGGAACATTGTAGACGTCATTGTCGGCCGTCTGATGCCCCAAGCTTCGCGAGCGCCATCCGAAGAGCAAGAGTGTTCATCGTCAACTAGGAAACAATTAAAAAGTTTCTAATTTGCTTTGCGCCGCGTTATTACCGCCCGAAATTAAACTCTCTTTCGTAATTAACAAATTCTTCATTTTCTTCATTACGGAAAACAGCATCCATCAGCGAGTGAAAGTACGGACGCGGCAAAGTTGAATTTCAAATCTCTCATAAATCTACTTCAATTTGTGTCAATTTCGCGCGAGAACAAAAAGTACGCTAAAACGATTTGCAGACAACGGCGCAAACTTTTAATGCATTCATTTGCGCTGGCCGCCAGCGATTGACGCACAATTTGCGTTATGCCTGAGGTTTTGCATCAAATTTCCGGGCATCGATTTTGATTTGCGCCCCATGGCATAACATCGAAAATGACCTGGAATTTATCTATTTGAAGCCTGGATCCTGGCGCACGGTTGGGATATTATTGGGAGCGCGCGCGCGCGAGTCTGGCATGCTAATTATCCGTACCCAGCGGACTTGTTATTCTGGACTGCCACAAATGGTAATAAAAGGGATTAAGTCTCCTAAGACGTCGCTACCGGAAAATGTCCGAAACTAATCCCAACAGCAGACGTGGCACTAACGCCCCCGCTTCATTCTCTTAATACTCTTCCTGCCATCGTCCCCATCGTGCTGGTTTTCCTGGACTCTGAATGTCGGGATGCGATGAGATGAAGGGAATGCTCAATGCTTCTGCGAAACGATTCGCAGTCTTCATTTGCAAAATGCACACACTGCACCAACCGGAGAAGATGCAGAAGCGCTCCAGAAGAAAATGACCTCTTTCGTATTCGTACTTCAATTTCCATTCCTATTTTCGCCGCTTGCCGGTTATTTTTATTGCCTTTCTGGTTGCACGATTTTCTCATACCTCTTCCTAGCTTTCTGCAGACTTCTCTCTGCAAGACCCTTAACTGTTTGCAGTTTCAAAATAACGTGTAAAATGTTCGCTAAGAGTAAAAATTTTATCCGTTTCTAATGTAATAACTGATCTTATTATATGATCAAATTTCGCTTATATTAATTATACAAGAAAAATGAAAGCGATTTTAATTATCATTCATGCATGATAAATATCAATATAAAATTGTAGGTCCCAAATGTAAACAGGAATCAGAAATACTCGAACCTGCAAAATGTGGTCCTGAAATTGCAAAATTTTCGAATTTTTTTCCACTTATATGTGCGTATAACTTTTGAACGGTTGGTCCAATTAAAGTGAAGATAAAATCAAATGGTAGGTCTGCATGAGAACTTTCCAAAAATCTATGGGTTTATATCCCTTTGGTTATAGGGAGAGCAGAAATCGCGTTCGAAGAAAAAAATTAAAAAAAAAGTTTGTAGCGAAAAAACCGATATGAAATTGTTAAAATCGCTCGAGTTTTCAAAAATTTTCATATCTCAGGGACTAATGGAGCGATTTGGATGATTCAAAGGGCATTTAACATATTTTGGCGAAAAAATAACATTAGTAATGGTCCCGAATCTCTGCGGGAATCAGAACTATGAAAACCTAAAAAATGGGGTCGTAAAAATGCAAAATTTTCGCTTTTTTTCGCTCTTTTAACTTCGTATAACTTTTAAACCATTGGACCAATTAAACTAAATTCGGAAGCAAATTCTAGATCTCGATGAGCACTTTCCAAAANCCGATTTGGGTGATTCAAGCAGCATTTTTTATATTTTTACGAAAAAATAACATTGATCATGGTCCCGAATCTATCCGGGATTCAGAAATACCAGATCGTGAAAAATGGGGACCTAAAAATGCAAAATTTTCGCTTTTTTTCGCTCTTTTAGCTGCTTATAACTTTTAAACGATTGCATTAATTAAACTAAAGTTAGAGCCAAATTGTAGGTCTCGATGAGTACTTTCCAACAATCTATGGGTTCATGCCCTTTTAGTAATGGAGAGAGCACAAATCGCGTTTGAAGAAAAAAATTGAAAAAAAAGTTTGTAGCGAAAAAACCGATATGAAATTCTTAAAATCACTCGAGTTTGCAAAAATTTTCATATCTCCGAAACTAATGGACCGATTTGGATGATTCAAGCAGCATTTTATATATTTTTACGAAAAAATAATATTGATCATGGTCCCGAATCTGTCCGGGATTCAGAATTACCAGATCGTGAAAAATGGGTACCTAATAATGCAAAATTTTCGCTTTTTTTCGCTCTTTTAACTGCGTATAACTCTTAAACGATTGCGTCAATTAAATTTGAATTAGAACCAAATTATAGGTGGCGATGAGCACTTTCCAAAAATCTGTGGGTTCATGCCCTTTTGGTAAGGGAGAGAGCACGAATCGCGTTTGAAGGAAAAAATTGAAAAAAAAGTTTGTAGCGAAAAAACCGATATGAAATTCTTAAAATCGCTCGAGTTTGCAAAAATTTTCATATCTCCGAAACTAATGGACCGATTTGGATGATTCAAGCAGCATTTTCTATATTTTTACGAAAAAATAACATTGGCCATGGTCCCGAATCGGTCCGGGATTCAGAAAAACCAGATCGTGAAAAATGGGAACCTAAAAATATGAAATTTTCGCTTTTTTTCGCTCTTTTAACTGCTTATAACTTTTAAACGATTGCATTAACTAAACTAAAGTTAGAGCCAAATTGTAGGTCTCGATGAGAACTTTCCAAAAATCTATGGGTTTATGCCCTTTTGGTAATGGAGAGAGCACAAATCGCGTTTGAAGAAAAAGTTTGCAAAAAAAGTTTGTAGCGAAAAAACCGATATGAAATTCTTAAAATCGCTCGAGTTTTGAAAAATTTTCATATCTCCGAAACTAAAGGACCGATTCGGCTGATTCAAAGGGCATTTATCATAATTTGACGAAAAAATAACATTGGTCATGGTCCCGAATCTATGCGGGATTCGGAAATAAGCGAACGTGAAAAATGGGGTCTTAAAAACGCAAAATTTTCGCTTTTTTTCGCTCATTTAACTGCGTATAACTTTTAAACTATTTTACCAATTAAACTGGAGTTAGAACCAAATTGTAGGTCTTGATGAGCACTTTTCAAAAAGCTATGGGTTAATGTCCTTTTGGTCATGGGGAGAGCAGAAATCGCGTTTAAAAAAAAAATTGTAAAAAAAGTTTCTATCGAAAAAACCGATATTAAAACCTTAAAATCGCTCGAGTTTTCAAAAATTTTCATATCTCCGAAACTAATGGACATGCCATCTTTTGACGAAAAAATCACACTGGTCATGGTCCTGAATCTCTGTGGAATTCGGAAATATCCAATCTTGAAAAATGGGGTCCTAAAAACCCAAAATTTTCGCTTGCCAAATTGTATACCTAATTGTGAATAGTATTAAATGTAAATACTGGGCCGATTTGAATGATCGAAACGTCATTTTATCTCGCAGAAATATTTACAATTACTACAACCATTAGTCCTTAGGGATCCCAAAAACATTCGCTAAAAATATTGCAGTACTGTGACAACCGACTGCGTAAATTCGATACACGATCAATCAATCTAGAAAGTTTATAGTAGTGATTACTGGAAGCTTAGGGGAAAATGTTGATCTTTCGATCGAAGACGTGATAATAAATGCTAATTGTAATGCGCGTCATATTGAAACTTTGAATTACTAATCGAATTTATCGTTTAGCAAACGCTTCGTCTGCTTGCATAAATCCAACGTGATTATTGTATTAATCCTTCGATACTGGCAATAACGAACGGCATTCGATGCGAGCATCCTGAACAGGCATATTGCTCACAGGGATCCATCCCGGACGCGATTACCTCCTACAACGAATTGGTTTGATTTTCCTCCTCCCAGCTCTCCCGCTTTATAATATGCGCCCATGCACGGCCCATCAACATCAACGCATCGTCGCAAATATGCGCAATCCGGGGCTCTGCTCCATGATGCTCCCCTTCATAAAGACCGAATATGATTTATTATCGGCGTTCGCCGATGCCGATATTCAATATGTTTTCGGTAATCTGCTGCAACACATTAACAAGCTTGTGGAGCTTTTCGAAGGCTTCGCCGCCCTTTAGGGTTTTTACTCGTTCAACCTAATTCCGGTATTCGATGAGCAGTCTGCACATGCCACCAAATGATACGATATTACAGCCACACACACACACACTCCAAACCGGAAAGCAGGAAATGTGTTGTCCTTGTTGTTGTTGAAATGTGTATTTTACATAGAAATCGTCGGTAACGGAAAGCTTGAATTTCCACAACACGAATGTTCTGTTGTCCTTTAAGTTTGGGTCTCCTGATGATAAACATCGCCTTATGTCGCCAATAGATTGGACCATTTCTGAGATGTTTGGACGTGTCATTCGGCCATTTGCTTGAGATTTGCTTTCGCGTTTGCGTTTCCGTTTGGCGCGTTTCAGCACGAGTTACTGCTTGCGTTCATTATTTGTTGGAGCTGCTTGTCATTGAGGATGCTTTCAGAAATGGTTTATATAAAGTAATGGAACTGACATTGAACTCCATCCAATGCAGACATTACAAGTTTTCAAGAACAGATGTTGGAAGGATATTTAATTAGATGAATGTATTTCTGCTAAAAATTCAATAAATAAGAAAGGTCCAATTGTAAATTTGATACAAGAATTCCAGTGAATTAAAGAGATTATAATTGGGTTCGCAGCAAAATATTCTGTTATGGGACAGTTGTTTATTTGTTGTTAAATATTTAGCCATAATTAATAACTAAGCAGTCGGTTTCAAATGTAACTCCACTTTATTCCATAACTCTATGTTAAATAACGATAATAAATCCTACCTTTGTTAGTTTCCATTTGAAAGCATTTAATTGTACTTTTAATTAATTTTAATTAATATTTATATTATACTTTACGGTATTATTTTGTTATTATAAATAATTAGTGTTTAATTTATAATATTATCAAAACTAAACATTCATATACAAATCAATAAGTTGTGTGTATAATTTTTCTTAAGAAAGAGCCGTAAGTATTCATCAACAGATGTCTATAGTATGATAAAATCCGGCAATATTTTATTTATTTCTTGCAATAGTTTTCGGATGCAAATATTTCTCACCTTCTTTGCTTATCAGTTTCGAATCGTGCGCGTTCATGCGTGTTCGTGAATCTAGTATTTTGGTTCGTATCGGTCACTCTTCAATTGCAGAAAGTTCATTGGAATAATCAAGGTAGAAATAAATTTATTCACCTAAGACGTATTTTAAATGTACATCAACAATTGTATTAATATTTATGCGATACAATTATATTGTATTTCAATTCAATAAAAAGATATGTTCATTAGATTATGCAAAAACATAAGCAAAGAAGACTAATATTTCAATTAGATCAATAATTATAGCGATTTGAATTTTCAAAAAACCAAACAGCTCATTTTAAAATTAATTATCCCAAATCATGTATGTTAGCTGTCATATTTTAATAAGTATTACAAAGAAAAATGATTGGCAAAGATTTTGCAAAAAATGAAAAATTAATTGGTACTTATTTTGAAATTTAAAAACAAATACATGATCTCTAATCAATACTTAGGTATACTTAGGTATGCTATTTTTTTTTAAATATCCAAAGAAATTTTCATTTGGCCATTATTAAATGAGAACAAAAGTTACGACTATTTAAAAATTTTGCAAAAAAAGCTGCGGTAGCAATGAAAATGAAAAAAAGTAAAAATATAGAATCTTTATAAGGATTACAAGAAAATATAGATTTACGATTTATGGATGAGTGTAGATACATCAAAATCAGTTCCATATGCTGTTTTCTCCAAAACTTTGCAAGTTTCTTCCCCTTACAAACTTATATTAATATAATTTATCATCGTAAAATATAACACTTTAGTTTATTGCCCTAATGGAGTTATGCGTGGGCGTTAATCCCACAGGAAGTCATGATTTTTAACCTTCATGAATTTAATTAAAACACCTTCAAATGTGACTGGAATAATTTCGCAACCGTCGCGCTAATTCATTCAATTTGGGCGGGCACATTAATATTTGGTCGCGAATTTACGTCCAATTCAAATGCAGGTCCGGAAAGGCATCCCACTCTGGACGCGGGGTATTTTGCACTATTTCTGCGACGACGACTGCTATCTTTTGAGATTTATGATCTGTCTGGTTTTGGTTTGGCCTGGGCACGCGAATTTCGTCACTGGTTTCTGGTTTCTGGACTTGGGACTCGTAAATCGCGCGGTCTGCATGCGGTTCGTCCCCTTTTGGATGAATTAATTATCCATGCCGTTCGTTAGTTGTGCAACTAGACAACACAATGGAGGAAGTAATGGTACAGCTGGTGTACTATTAGTTTTAGCGGTGAGTGAAGGCTGTTCAAGCATCCCATACGAGCATTGCTAATGCCTCTGGATGACAATTTGAATATATACTGAGTGTTTAATCCCAAATTGTGACAATTATATTTCTTCTGGGTGCAATTTTTCGTTATTATCAGAAAATGCATTATTAAATCACATAGAGATATAAATATCTGATTCCCTGGATTCGAATTTAAAATTTCATCGAAGCTTTCTCTTGGTACATCGTAAATCCATTTTGTCGGTAAATATTTAAAGTTCATCACCGAAATCAAATGTTTGTTTTAAATTCTCTCTCCATATTTTTTTGCAATTTATATACAACAGAAAACATGTATATCGATCTGATAATATCTACTTGATTAAAATTTCTTTGTCTTTTACCAAAACTTCAATTGCACAATTCCAGATAATACACGACCGAGAAATACG
Source organism: Aleochara sp. GC000083 (assembly GCA_030264555.1). Lineage (NCBI taxonomy): Eukaryota > Metazoa > Arthropoda > Insecta > Coleoptera > Staphylinidae > Aleochara > Aleochara sp. GC000083. Next base: position 48,881 of record JARJDZ010001885.1, read on the forward strand.
CCCATTTCTAGACTAGTGACAATAAATACGCCCTGGATTAATCATCAATTATAAAGTTTAAATTAACTAAACCAAATTTACTACTAGTAATTTATGATAGTTTTGTAATCTATTCCCAGGGCGGATATAAATAAACAATAATTTTCATGTAAGTGTCATGTATCACAACCTCTACATTAAAATGCAGCTTATTAGTAATTATAATTATAATTCAATTAAACTTTAGAAGTTGACTGCAGCCCCGTTGGTCAGATTAATGATCGACTGGATCATTAATAAAATTTTGCCCGGAATTGAAATTAATTACAATGTAGAGCGTTGTACGTTCTTGTTCGACTTGATGTTGCGGGTCTGATGAGGGTTGCACATACAGCAAAAACTACTTTGAGTCCATTGACATGCGGATTAGTAGTTGCAAATTGCCTATGATTATCGATTACTATCGTTTTTGCACAATATTATTGCGATGTTAACAAATTAATATCTTGCCAAATTTCACAATGCACATAAAATTAATGACAAAGGTCGTAAAGAATAATAAATATTCTACTTCGAGATTTCACATAAATCTAAAGATATAAAGTTTTAACTGAATTTCTCAAGTCTTTAAAATTTATAGTGGAATAATTTTACGCTCCAATTGCCCGCAGTTCATGAGATTATCAAATGTTCATTAAGCAATTAAAATCTTTACTGCAGTTTCTGGAATTTCATATCCATTACTCGTATATGATGAATTCCTATCCGAAAAATAAACGAATCACGAGGAGAATTCAATTATTTTTCCTCATTAATCTGTCCATTACTTTTGATAAACAATCAATTAGTAATGTATTTGATGTTTTATCAGTTTACTAAATCTATGTCTATCATTCACTTGTTTTGATGATACATATCAACAAAAAATCAAAATATTTATTTAGTTGGCTTAAATTTAATTAGGTCCATACATTGCTACACTCAAATAATACGCATTTAATTTACATGAAAATTCAATTAATTTCGGACTGTAGGATTATATTTATAAATATAACAAAAGCAATTTGAGGCACATATGCGCTGCGTATCTCTTAATTAAAAGTAATTGTCCTTTGTTAACATTGCATGTTGATCCAATTCGATGGAAATTATTTTCATTAAAAGTTTTCAGGCAAACACTCGTAAATTAAGCTGCAATATTCATTTTGAGTCACAATAAGTTCAAATCTCTTCATGTCATTTTGTTGTCTTTTAGGTATGAAATAACGTTTTCAAATAAGGCAGATAAAAATTAATTACTTTTGGACAGTTTGGAGTTGAACAACTGGCGAAAAAATACAAACTTTGCATCAATTTATTAGGTTAGATTATTTCTTATTTTTCGTGAGGTATGTTACACTAAAATTAGTTAATATAGTTTTTTGTCAAATAACATTCAACCAGTTAAAATTGCATATTCCAAGAAGAAGATATAAAGGTATCCTTCTTGATAAGACAACAAGGACGAAGAATATAAAATGATGATGAAAATACGTTGAAAATAACGATTCCATGAGGCATGACATTGAAATCGTGCGCGATGGGGCGATTGCTCAATTTATTACTTACGGTTTGGATCGAATCCAACAATAAAATAAGGACACGGTAGACTTGCGGTTTCACCAGCGGGTGTGTCGGGCCAACAAGCCCATCCATCGAATAAGCCCCGACAATATAATCCTGGAACAGAAAGAAACCAAATTAGAAATAGACATTAATTACGAACGCAATCGCATCAATAACCATTACACAAACAATTAAACGCATGCGGTCAAAATTGGTGCTAAATTTAATTGCGCCGTTACAATTAATCCTTGCATACTGAGTTTTATGAGGGAAAATCACCTCAAGATTGATTTTCTAAACTTTTATTTTCCCGCTTAAGATAAATACTGACATGGACACTAAAGGTAGATTACAGCATTTAACTTGGGGTAAATCAAATTGTAGCTGGTTCTTCATTTCGTAATCAATTCCACCTAAATTCTGCTTCGAGCTTCACGCTTCTCCTGCCGAAAATCCTGCGACTTGAAAGGGAATATGCTCCTTCTTACACATCCCCTTGTTGCCTCGCATTTAAGCCGTCGAATCGCGTCTGCTTTTTAATTAAAACTTTCTAATTAGCTTCGACAATTAAGATGCGAAAGAAGCAGTCGCCTAGTTAGTTGATTTTGCCTTTTCGAGGTGTGCGCCTGTTCTAGTTTTCAATAAAGCGTGTTGTTGGGGTAAATGTTGAATAAGTAGGCGAATAAGAAGAGACAATTAGCCATCAACGATGCTTCTCAAGATGTAACGAGTGTTTGTAATGTACTTGCTGAAATTTGTTGCTCAAAGGAAGTGAGTGTGATGGTATATTTGTAATGAAATTTTATGAGTATCTGGATGAGAAAGTTCATAAGTATATTTTGCATTTGCTCGCTTCATTTAATAAACATGTGAAAAGTTGTGCGTAATTAAATTATCGCTGAGTGTAGATTTTATGTGCTAAAAGGTTAATTTAATTAATATTATAACATACGGGGAAAGTGGAAACACCTTCAGGAGTTTCTGGTAACTTGAAAATTGGAAAGGCTTCTCTGAAAGATTGCAAGGATTAAATTTCTCTTGAACAGTTGATGTTCGAATTTCTATTTAAAGGTTAAATCCATTTATTTGAAGGTCATAAATTATATTCCTTGAATTAGGTAGTAATATAACTTAAAATTTATATTATCAAATTCTGATTGCATGAAAAGTTTTACTAAGCTTTTAGCTTTCTATAGTGAACTGATATATTGATCTGGTGATAAGATTTAAAAAGGGTTTATAGATTGCTTTTCAAGAAATTTATGTGGAAAGTTTCTTAACTCTTCATAGATAATGGAACAAAAGTGATCTAAGACACGATTAGATGGCTTTAAAACTTTGGCACTTTCAAAATATATATTTAAAATGATATAAATATTCTTAAAAATTCCATAATGAATGTAATGAATTTGGTAGACAATATTCCCAAAAATATTCGATAACTTTTTTATGAATTAATCAATAAAGTTTGGAAAATTATTTCATATTTATATTTCCAAGTAATCATCATAAAATATTCTCAATGAATATTGCCATTTCATTTTGTCTTCTTCAAGTGATACTAAATCATTCATAGCATCGCCATCAGTATTTTCAAAAGTAAATTAAGCTTTCTGGCTCCATATCTGAACAAAATACCAAATAAATATTTACGTCGATTTCTGCAGCTTGCTGGAAGCTTCTTGCTTGAAGATCTCTCTTATTTATTCGAACTCTCTCAGTTCGACAAGTTTTGCTCGTACATCTAGCGTGCCAAACGTAATTCCATTCTACATCATCAATTTTCGTTCTTGCAGTCCGCCCGCATCCTCGAAGCCGCACGAAATAATCTTCCAGCACCTCCTCTGTTCGCAATACGTACGAGTGCATTGAGCGTGGCGAAAACATTATTAAAAACCGACTTGCAACATGTGTACTCTTTATATTATATTCAATGCACTCGCCTTCAGCCATCTTCGCTTCTAACAAGGCACATTGCAGATTACACATACACCAGTTCGGGGCACGAGGTGCTGGTTTATAGGCGAATGAAAAATGAGGAAAATGAAAAACGCATCTTGGCAAATGCACACTTGAAGAGCTTCGCATCCCATCGTTTCGCGTCTCGCGCAAATGGAAAACCCGACCGAACGAACGTATAAACGCTCGAACTGCACTTTTATAATCCCCATCAATTTCATTTCGTGCTGTTGCTCTTTATCCATATCCCCACCGTGCAGCCGGCTTAAAAATTCTATTCTCATCGGTTTTGCTGACTTTGCCAACTTACCATATTTCGCGCCGATGTCATTTTCCTATTAGATCCGTCTCGGCGGGAAATTTCATTTCGAAGAAAGTCAAACGTACGCGGAAATCCGCTGAAATATTCCATCGGGCGTGCAGATGCATCGTAATTACATTCAGTTTTAATTAGATTTATTAGTCGTCCGCGTCGAAACGAAACGGAAATCAGTTGCTGGGCAGGATGAAGTGCCGGATAATGCAAAAGAAGCGCTTGTCGCAACGCATCTGACTGATGAAGGAATGCAAAAAAAAGAACGCGCGAAACTTTAAAGAGTCCTGACAAGACTTTCGTTTTAAGGCCACCAAAGTGGATGATTAATGATTTTCTTATTCAACGCCTCCCAATTTCATTTCCTTCGTTTATCGCCTTTCACTTACTGCTCTGAAGAACGCTTCTTGGGAGAGTTGCCACAAGGGACCCACGAAATTTACTTATTAACTTGATGATAGCTTGCAAATTTGTAACATACGCAATTTATGGTTTCATTTTGAAGTTTCAAAAGGTATTGATCATTTCTTTTTTTTTCATGTTACCACTTATTTTTTACTATTACCATATTTTTACATTTTCACATAACGAGTATTTTATTTGAAATAGTTATTAGTCACAAATGAATGAGAACGTTTAATGATGATTGGTACAAAAATGTAAAACATGTCAATCACAATAAAAATATTCATTATTTAAGGCAAATTTTGTTTGCCAAATAAAACTAGGTAGTTAAAAATGACGGATTGGTTTGAATACCTAGTCGTTTCAAATTTGATTAAAAAATTGCATCCCGTGCCAACAATAAATAAATGTGGGAGCAAACGAACGGCAATAAAAGAGTAATTATGCATTTTTCATGCCAACCGACGTAATTACTATCATTTGTTTTGCAATATTCATCCATTCCACATTTTGCAACGAGGTTATCTTCCATACGCTATGAATGCATTAATAAATGCTTTAGATACCGGAAATATCCGCACGCCCTTGCTTCCAGCAAACGAACAGGACAGATCGAATATGATGATGAGATGAGAAACGTATGCATTTTAATTGCTTATATGGCATCCAGAACGAGGCACTGATATTCCAGAAAATATTAATGCTTTAATTAATTCCAATGGAATTGTGTTGTCGATGTGATGGCCGCTTGTCGTTTTCATGCATTTATGGGTGGTTCATTGCATATGATAGAAATTAGATGCGTTTAAAGATAGTTCTCATGAGTAATTTGCTTTATATTCTTATAAAAGGAAATTCTATTCAATTTTAACTACTGGATGATTATGGTAAAGTAGAATAATAAAAAATTCTTTATACCAATTACAGAAAAAAAACAGAAAAAATAATCAATTAAAACTTAATCAACAATTTATCATCAGATTTTTCAGGTAATGGAATTTTTTGTGCCATAGAAAATCCTGAAACTCCTGAACAGAAATTTTTATAAATGACCATCTTTGGTAATAATTAACAACTGCTATTTCAGAATTATATCAAGTGGATTCAAGTTTTCTTTTGGTATATTGCAACTTCAAGTCAAATTATTCCAAAATTAAAAAGTTTTCTATCATCAATTAAATTATCCATAAAATTATGAAGTAAATTTTCGATTCAGGTCCAAATTTGCTTCTCAAAAAAATAATCCTATCTGACTTGAATTTATTTCCGGTTTCCAATCTGTTGATTGCAATGACTGCTTACATTAACTGAAAACTATTTTGCCGAAAATCTTGGACCAAATTTTTCGATTTTTGTTGTCTGTTTTTTTAAACAGAAAATCCAATTTTAAAATATTCTCTTGGACACCCACTCCCAAAAAAACCCCAACCGAATAAAGATATTAAATTTAATTTCCTTTGCGCCCCCTCGGGAACTCCAATATAACCCGAAACACAAAAAAAACGCGCACATTGTTCGCCCGTGCACCACAATATGCACGTATGAAATTTGAGCGAATTTCAAAAGAGCACGAGCACGTCTCTGACACGCGAGATGGTAGCCCATATATTGCACGATCCGTTGAATTCGATATTTCCATAGAATCCGTGAATCCGAACTTGCACTCCTACAGCCTCCCCAGACACATATGCGAATGCGGTGATTGCAAATCATTCGCGGCATGTCGGTGTTACCAACGGCAATTCTTGATATTGCCACTAGAAACACTCTTGCAAATAAAAGTCGAATTGCCAACCTGCAATGCTTGGAACCAGCATGTGTGTACCACAAATCATCTTTTTGCAATTTTCGAGCAAGCACTCAAATTTTTGTCATGAAATGTTATTGTCTAAAGAAATGTGCAAATTTGCCAAAATTATGAAAAAGGTACTTTTCATGTGGTAATTTGTCATTTTTGTAACACCAGGTGTAAAATTATTCATATCAGGTGGAAGTGGCAACTTCGAATTCCGGAAGTTCGGACGTTGATTGGCAGACAGAGGTGACGTGCTCGATGCATTTGCGATTGCACTTCGGCCAAATTTAGACATTCAAATTTCGAACCGAGCACTAAGTGGGACAATAAATTTATGATGACATCAACTCATTGTACATGCAAATGGGGTACATTTTTAGTTGCCAAAATGGGAATGATTTATATTTTGTTTTGTTTGTGATTTATCTGACAATTTGAAGCGAGCGAGATTTTCTCAGATGTTTGAGAAGTCCCTTAAGAATACAAATACTCACAAGTGTCAATAGCTTTTCTTCGAGTTCCCGATTTCCATATGTTTACCTGGCAATTTTAGGAATCTCGAAGAAAGTCATAAATCTCCAACGATAACTTTCTTACACATATTTTGTTTTGTTGTATCCCCTTTTCGTTCACATTCTTAGCAATAAAGATTATTAGATTTTTGCAAGGAATTTACCTTCTGAAGGGTGAACAAAATAAAACAATAATAACGACGGCAATCCTTCTCAAGTGATTTCCATCCTCAAGTATTTTACCATTCGGAATGAGTGTTGTCGTAGTGTCTCCAACATTGATTAGGGTTCAGTTGGTAGGCACACAATTTACATCCGACCTGAAGTATCAATCCTTGGAGCCACTCCACCAAGAAGCACTTAATACCCAAAGTTTCCACTACACTACAGGAAACCAAACAAAAGGGGGTTCAGAAGTGGTCCAATATCAACATACGAATCATCCAGTCCTTAGTCATTCCCAACAAAATGTATTTGAACTCCAAACTTCTTGAGGAAGTTATTGCTAGTGCAACCAATTTCCTTCTGATGAAAGCCCACGATTCCAAACTATTGTATATTATCTATTTTCCCGTTGGAATACTCTTGAAAGTTTTAGTATCTGCTGAATGGACTTCTTCCATTTAGTATTTAGTTTTAGTTGAGTTTCGATTGGATCCTTATTGATTGTTTCACCTGCAAAATGCCATTTTATAGCTAAAGTTTTGCTCTTTTGCTCCACTCCTTTCTAATTAACACCTTTTTCACTTCGAGAGTAATTAGAAAGTGTCCCTTTCCGGTTGTCGAAATGAATAAAGTCAGCGCTCGGCCGGAAATAAATAAAATCCGTCGTTGGACGCGCGCTAAGAAATGAATGTGCATTCAAAACTCTTTTCATTAATAAAGAGTTTCTTCGTGGAAGTTCTCAACTTCCATTAAAACCAGCCGAATTTCACCTGTTAGTGCAAATGTTCAAACTGCATTCTACCAATGCAAAAGGTGCAAACAAACAAAACCTGAAGAAAGAAAAAAGAAAACTTCCAAATTTAACATGATGTCTATAATATAACAAACAAATGATCTATCATGACAATTCTTGCTTTTTCCGGGAGATAATATGACATCAGATTATTTATAGCTGAGCAATTTTATAAATTTATTTTTTGTTTAATATATTTTTTTCGAAGATGACGATGCTGATGATGATAATAATAAGCGAAGGATAATAATTCATCCGGGGAGCTTTCGCTTGCTCACTCAAGCTCATCCTTCATTCGACGCCCCGAGGTTTTTCTATCTTTTCCTATTCACACTTCCGGTATATGCTAGGATATACGCATCTTATAAAGCCATTAGATAGGAAATGATAAAAACTCTCATGCCATGCTCGTTCATTCCTTCGTTCAATCTCCTTATATCTCCTTCTCATACATTGGAGTTGAAAATTATTGATATTTATTGCGTTGGGACAAGTCGCATAATGAAACTACTCATGGGAAATCTCTTCTGTCCATTTCACATTTCACATAAAAAGGGGTGATTTTTCATTTCATGACTTTTGATTTAGATTTATTAGTCAACGAAGATCTGTCATCAATAATTTGAAATGATGATATCAAAGATATCATTTGAACTATTTCCTCACAAAATTTTTGGATATCCTTAAGATTTTTAAACTGTAAAAGAACATTCATGCTTAATACTTGAAGAAGCATCTGATATTTACATTATATATTTTTGGCATGAAGCTAAACATAAAAGACAAATTTTGGCAAAAAGTACAATTATGCAAATCAAATTATGTTTGAACATTTTCTTTACTTTGGAGCAGAATGTGTTTCGAAGACGTACACGTTCCTTCTTGAGCGACTGCTTCCTCAACAGCGAATCAAGTGTATTGTAACTGTGGGAAGGTTGTTTGAATAGGATAATCAGAGTAGAACGTGGGTCCAAGGATAACTGACATGTTTTAGGCGTGAATAAAATTTTAGCACCACCAAAATGCAAATCTTTCCATTACCCACAATATTCCAAAAGATACCATGTCCAAATTTCAGTACCAATTCACAATATTATATTTAGATGACCCAATTACAAAGAAACGCAAAAAATGAAACATTTTGATTTTGTAAACGAAAATTTTGATAATATTTACATTAAAAAACCAACCATCAACCGCAAGTCAATGATAAAGAAAATAATGACATCATTATTTGCTTCCTTCATTATTTGCTCGCGGTGTTAATGCATAAAAATTTGTTTGCGCCGGAAGCATTGTCATTAAATATTCAAATCGTAGGCTCGCATCTCACCCAAACAGAATGACAACGAATCGACTTTAAATGTTACATAATGGACATTGGTGTAAATATTTATCCTTCGCCTCGACCCTTTGTTATTTCACTCTTTGCGGTCATATACGAAATATATTCGTGGTGAATGTGTCAGATAAATGGCGTAAAATTGATGTCCCCTCGTTTTAAGGACTGCAAGGATAATGAATGATTGATTATACATATTAACGAGCGACATTCTACTCCGAATGGATATCATTAACATGAAAATGGGAAATTAGCACGTTGTTTATTTCTATTTGCTGTTGTTGTTTATATCGCATAATTCCATTATTGGGTATTAAATGGCATTGAATTAAATTATAAATTATTCAAAATAAATTATTATTTTGCAGCGAAAATAGTAATTAACGGAATATTCTATGTTATATATTTTTTAATTATTATTTACAAAATAAATTTACAAAATTTGAAATATGAGTTCATTGCATATTTGATAAACTGATGAGTAAAAAAATTAAGGGTTTTTACGTCCTGTCAATCAATTCCTGATATGACGCATATTGAATGGTTTTGGTTATGGGAAGATAACGAAGACATTTACCACATTTGGTAGCCCAGTTTCATGGACAAAACGCAAGAGATAATAACAGCACATAAACAGATTAAACAATGGTGAAAATGCTGTGAATGAAGCTCCATATTAAATTTTGTCGAGCTGGGAATTCAATACATTCTGTATACACAATATATTTTTGTATCCAGTCGTCCATTCATGGCGTACAATGTTCACAAAACATGTTTTCTAGAACAGAAAATCCTACACCAAAGTTTGATTATATTTCAAAAGTGAAAATTGGGTTCCATTGTTTCGATTTAATTATAGCTTTTACTTTGCACTTTTCATAAAAAAAAATAAAGTTAATCATTATATGAAAGTTGATTTTACATGGAAAATTTTATGATCAAAGTTGACTATGCGAAAAACTCGGAAAAGCAAATATCTCACAAAGAAACAAGCTGAAATTGGAGGTGAAATCGATTGTGATTGAAATCAGCTGAATCCCGAGGGATACCGGATGCAGTGGGCTATTTGTTGATGTGTGTTGTATCCTATAATGAAGTCCGTCAACATGTTCATCGTAAGGTGTATATTGGCAACCCTCCGTCGAACCGAACCGAACCGCAATTCAACTAGCAATCTAATTGACTTTGTCTTCTTGGTTTGTATTGCTTTCGTCCCGGTCGAAGTCGATAGGGACGATGGTAGTGGATGGTTCTATGTGCGAAATGTATAGGCCGTCGACGTCGTAGGTATTTTGCGAGCTTAAATGCATGGACGGCTGAGATAACGAAATAGAAATAGGCGGGCTTGGAAAACAACAGGAAGTCAAGCAACTCGGGAAGCTCACGAAACGGTAGTCCATAAGCGCCAACACTCAACCGGAAGTGAGCCACGTGGAGTGTTAGAATGAGTAAATACTTAATTTGGAAATTAGGTTAAACTAGATATAACTTTATCTATTAATGGTTTTGCTTTTATTTTCGGTTTTGTGGAATATCAAACTAATAAAAAGTTTGATACCAATAACAGCATAAAAATGGAAGTTAAATTATGATAAATTTTACAATTAAAACCACTTTTAGGGTCGTTCATAGCAGAATCGTAAATGCTACCAAAAATGCTGTGAAGCACTATCCAAAAAAAAAATCTATTATGATTGTCTGCATTGTCGGAAAATGTTATTGATAGCCTAGGATTTGGTTTATATTTTCTGGATGAAGTGATATTGCAAGTTTCTGATATTAGGACATTAATCAAAACAGCCTACACAAAAAATCTGACATAATTTCCATAAAATTTCCATGTTATCAAAATACAAGTTATATGCATCATAAATCTCTTTCAAGGTAATTTTGAAAGTAGCTTCAAGTCTTTTATGGTAAAATTCGATTACTTAATGAAAGCCCTCAAGCTACATTTTTCTTGACATCTAAAGCAAATATTTACTGTAAGTACGAGTATTTCTATAAACATTTGAAAAAGGAAAATTGCCTCCAGGTTGAACCACATAGTTTCTAGCCTTCAACAGGTGGTTGTTTTAAGAGGAATATCTAAATGTTATACACTCACTGCCTTTGGGCTTTTGGCTTATTTTAGTATATAGCAAACATTCATCATTCTTTGGTATACAATATGGCACTTTTCTTGTTTATAGATCAAAGCCTGGAAAAATTACCATTGAAAAAAGAACTAATTATCTGGTTGGAAATAACATTTAAAACTTGAGTACTTATTTTTATCTTTTACTCCATTAAATCTTCTGGATGTATTTACATATAATGAGATGAGCCTAGTGATAGACATTACAAAATGCAACCATAAAAAAGCTTTCAAGCCTCTTCAAGGATAATGTTGATTAACATCTTCTTAAATTACCAAACAAAACATGCCTATGCCTAGTGCGTCAAACCGGAAGTGACATAAAAGTCACCGAAATATTGACGTGAACGTCAGCCCCATTTCTTGTACATCAACTTTAATATGTAAAACGCCTCCTGGTCCTTTACGCATCTATAAAAAAGAAAACATCCCCCTCAAGCAAAGGCATCCCACAGGAACCATCCTATACGCCGGCAGTCTGCACTCTGCCATCACTTTACTCGAATGAAGAATGATCGTACGGCGGTTGTGTTTAATGTAAATGTAAAGTGTTCTCGTCCTGCGAGGGCGCCACAAGCGAACACTTAAGGATGTGGCGTAACCGCACCAATCACAGCCGGCCGCCATCTTCACTCGACTCCTCGCAACGCTTTTAACTAAAGTGCAACTTTTTCCTTATCATCCTGCTGCTAATAATAACGTACACATTGACATGCGGCCCTCACCTTGCACTTGATCGACGGTGGCACTGCTGGTCTGGTTCAGAAAGGCGTTACATTCCTCCTCCTTTTGCGCAATAATCGCATTGCGGGCTTCCTCTGACGTGAATATATTGACGGCGTCGGAAGTCTCAGCCGCCATTGTGAAGGTCCTAGAGAATCGCCAACGTTTCGTCAATTCGTCCAGCTACTCCGCATGATAATTATCTGCAAACAGAGCAAATGGATACAATTAGCATTTTTAGACGGTCGAGTTTTTTGTACCACCGTTTAATTACATCCTTCAGTGCAGCCTGAATTCAAAGAAGAATGACAGTGGACGAAACGCGTTATTAAATATGAACGAGCGGAATTAAAATCCGGGCTGGGAAGATTTCTGCCATTTTCTTTTTTCTGCTGAGTCGGACGCGTCGCGAAAAATTGCGGGACGAATTAAATTTTCCGTTTCATATCTCGCGAATGTTTTATAGAACCCTTTCTGTGACGACTTTGCGCGGCCTTTTCGGGCTACTACCGGTTGCTTTTCGTCGTTTTCATCCGTAATTACGTTTTTCTTGTACCTGCAGGGGGCGCTCGACGAACGCGACTACCGAAATTATTTCCAACATCCCATCAATTAGCGCCGGTTTAATTTAATTCCGCCTTAATATTCAAGTCGGTTCGCCGCACACTCGACTCGACGAAAGCTCGGGCATCTACATAACTCAATTAGCTAATTAACTTTCAATACGTTCGTGTCGCGCACATCGGCGAGGAGCATGATGCAAAATGTTCATCATCGTTGGGTAATAGGATAGGATATTGGCATGTGGTGTAAACATAGTGAACCGGGAGTAATGAAGAAATTAATTGGAAAGCTTTGTAATTCTTGATTTGTATTTTCAATTGCATTTGCAAATTAGCATTCTATCTTTAGTTTGACATCTTGCTTTATTGGCATAAAAAACATGGTATGTATGTTTAGGATCATACGACAGAAATGAAAAGTTTATCACCAGAAATGCAAATTTTCGTTTGTTAAACTGCGTATGACATTTAAACGATTTCACCAATTAAACTGAAGTTAGAACCAAATTGTAGATCTTGATGAGCACTTTACAAAAATCTACGGGTTCATGCCCATTTGGTCATGGACAGAGCAGAAACGCCGTTGGAAGAAAAAATTAGAAAAAAAAGGTTTGCAGCGAAAAACGTGATATGACATTCCTAAAATCGTTCGAGTTTTCTAAAATTTTCATATCTCCGAAACTAATCGACCGATTTGGCTGATTCAAAAGGCATTTACTATATTTTGTCGAAAAAATAACATTGGTTATGTTCCCGAACCTCTGCCGGACTTAGAAATAACCGAACTTGAAAAATGGGTAACTGAAAATGCAAAACCGATATGAAATTCTTAAAATCGCTCGAATTTTCAAAAACTTCATATTCACATTATTCTTATGTTCATTTGAATGTGTAAATATTGCTGTAAATGGATTCGCTATTCCTGGTCTAGACAATAATATTGCGCATCAAAATTTAACATTACGATTGTTAACTTTTTTATGGGCAACATAAATTCTGTAAACATAAGAACAAATTTTATATCTATTTTATGGCAATATTTTTGTTAAAAATTAGGTATATTACCTTCGAAGCAGTATAATAACAAAAGTACGCAAATATGATGTTTAATGCTTCATCGCTTTTATTATTCCAGTCATTACATTCGCGTTAAAAATAACCCATTTATAGATTTTTTGTTACCCCAAATATTTTGTATAAACAAAAATTTATCGTAAACATTTTGATCTCTAAAAAAATGAACAAAAAGTTTTCTGCCACTTTTCTTTTTTGAACTTATTACAAAATTAGCAATGAATTTAATTTTTCAATTAAATTCAAACTTTAATTAAAAATAAACGAAACAAATGGTTCAAGATGAATAACTAAAAAATCTCATATAATTGAATGCATTTTAAAACTGGCAAAGTAGTAAACATTTCCTGACATTCAGTTGTAATGTCAAATGAAATTTAATCATGAAGAAATTTAAATACAGGAAGAAAGACCGAAGAAAAAGAATACGAAGTAAAGTAAAGGAAACGCATAATTCCTTATGACTAAAAAGTGAATGATTGCCAGGAAATAGATCTAATGGCAATGATAACGTGGAAATTCCACATACCACGATAAAATTCACCTTCATAGTGTCGTAAACAATTCGAATAAAACTATTTATAGAGAAGGGAACTTGAGCTTAAATGTACACGAGCCATTGTTCATCGAATGCAAATTTACTCATTTCATTATTTTCATTTATTTTCCAATGTTGTGATGCGTGTTTGCAATTTCGTGCTGGTCCATATTTGTAAAAAATATCCAAGTGTAAGTACCAACACTTTGTTAACATGAAAAAATCCACGGGGTTACCTGGTTTGTAAAGCATAGATTTAAATAAACAGCAGTAAATGCCCAAGGTGAAAATAGCACGGTAGCATAATTAATTCAAGATGAACTGGGTTGATAACATTTCACAAAAATACAATCTGAATGTCAACGAGACGTCCACCCATACACTATAACATTTCCGGTTGGCATTGATAGGAATACCACCTACGTTGACGTCATTAAAGTCTTGATGACAATCTAAGAATATTGTTAGTAAATATAGACTTCATCCTTGGTTGCATCTTTTGTCGAAAAAATCACGTGGCAATATTCTAATTGCACCTGAAAGTTCATAGATAATTAGAGATAATAAATAGAATTAGAAATTAGTGCGTAAATAAGTTGATTGGAACATCTTTTATTCCCATTAATTACAAGAGTCTGTCGATGAGCGATCAAAGTACCTTCAACTAATGAGACTTGTTAAAGCTATTCCTAGTTGATTACTTCTTGCTCAATGAAGCGTTGACATTTCGTACTCGAGCTACTTTTTTCATTTCCTCATGCATTCAATATCGAACTACCTAGGGAGCTCGTAACTTTGCTTACACACATTCGGCGAATGTTATCGAAATTTAATTAGTTCCCGCTCACAATTTGCTAATTGCGAAAGTTTCACGATTAGCAATTGTATGCCAGGGATCGTATTCGTTGCTCTCTTTGCTTATGGAGCTACCCATCACTCACTTCAGTGTAGTGATTGATTAATTGATGAATTGATTGATTGAACTACGGAGGAGAAGAATTCGCCTTGCAAAAAATAGATTCTGGTCGAAACTAAGATACGGATCGTAAAAAACTCGAGTTAAGTGTATTTTCTGGATAGTCTATCGATCTACGTTTATTATTTATCATTTTGGCAACATAATTAATCATTGATTACGTGTAATTAATATTATATTATTAATTCGCAATCCTTTTTTTTCTCTCTTGTTGGAAAAGTGTATCGAAAACTTTGAGGTGATTAACTAAAAGCTCTTTTCTTGGAAATAAATGATTGTCAAGTTGGGAAAGTAAAAGAACGAAATTAAATTTAAAATTTCGTTCGCAAATGCATAATGAATACTTAATCTCAGTTTAAGCACTGAAGAGAATCGTAAAAACAATTTTACTGCGTTTGTCCGTTTCTCGGGATATTCATTGCTCCGCTCTTGGTTGTTTCTCCCATCGGTTTTCCCGAATGCTCCCAGCACAAAATGTGTACAGTTTGTAACAGCATACAATTGTTTACATTTGTAACGAGGGTCTTATTCGCTCCATCCATCCCACATCCAACACACTATTTTCCCAACTGACAATTCCATCGCAACAATTCGCTCTAAAATAATACATCCCTTATTGCCTTGGATTCCGAACTTAATTAACGTTCCATTAAAAACAAATTTCTCGCATATTTCCCATAAATTTCTCTATTCACTAGAAATCATAATCTTTCCGGCTATTATTGGGTATTATTACAATATTTGTGGGTTGTTTCGTGGATGAGTTATTATCTCACATTTGCACCTACAAAATTTAATTACATTATGGGTTAATTACAAAACATTACTTTCTGTTTTGCACATTTTTCCTTTGCGGAATATCATACGCTCGAAAATGAAATGCAAACAGGAAACACATCAAAGCCCGAATTAACAAACCGAAAATAAATCTTCCTTAAAAATAGCTATGTTACAAAAATACATTCGCATGATTTTGTAGTAGTTTACATCATTAAAACTGTATCCTTCATTAACAACCAACATCATAGCTCAACGTTTTTAAAAATTAATTATGCACAGCCTGTTCTTTTTCCTGTTATGTCATTTTTCATTCGAGTATTCTTTGGCAATAAAAAAGTATCAGTAGATGCTTTCAATCTCTTCCGTTCTGGATAATGAATTTTCTCAAAAAGGTCATTAACGCTTTAACAGAGAATTCCACATGAACTTTAATGAGGCATTTCTATTTCTGAATCTTGGAATTTCCTTCTTTCGTTTCAGGATAATGAAACTTCTTTTGTCATTCAAATCAAATAAGTGATTCCTAATTAATTACATCTTGTTTTCCGGAATGTTTTGGTTACTAAGCTGGGAAATTTAATTTTTATACGTTTCATTCTTTCTGCATCTGTTATCAGTGAAGGCAACTAATTAAAAAATTCTGTCATGTTACGGTGCTTACATTGCACAGGAATGATTTTAATTAAATTTTTCGAATGTTATGTGATCGGCTCAACATTTTTTTGTTGGATATAATCTGAACGCCTTTTAATAAAAGAATTTTTAACAAATTCACGGAAATC
Organism: Aleochara sp. GC000083; assembly: GCA_030264555.1. NCBI lineage: Eukaryota > Metazoa > Arthropoda > Insecta > Coleoptera > Staphylinidae > Aleochara > Aleochara sp. GC000083. The sequence continues at coordinate 65,322 of JARJDZ010001885.1, forward strand.
CCGAATGTGTACCACGAACATTTTCAATGGTTTTCAGTGCAATTTGATATTCTTTGTTTTGAGTATTGATTTTGATTCCAATATTTTTTATAAATAAACTAGCGGACCCGACAGACGTTGTCCTGTACACATGCCATTAATTTATAATTTCACTGAAAAAAATATCATTAAAAAAGGATTACGCTAAAAAATATTTCGCTGTCTCTGAAACTACTGAATCGACCTGACAAATTCGAAGGACCTTTTGTTCAGCTACATATATGTATGTAATGCCAAAAAGAAATTCTGAAATAAGTTCGATGATTCGCTGAAAACTCCTTAAAAAAGAATACGGCTGAAAAAGAATTTCGCTACCTCTGAAATGAATGAAACAATCTGAAAAATTCAAAGGACCATTTGTTCAGTTACATATATGTATGTAATTCCAAAAAGGAAATCTGAAATAAGTTCGATGATTCGCTGAAAACTCCTTAAAAAAGAATACCGCTAAAAAGGAATTTCACTAACTCTGAAATTACTGAAACGATCTGAAAAATTCAAAGGACCATTTGTTCAGTTACATATATGTATGTAATTCCAAAAAGAAAATCTGAAATTAGATCAATGAATCGCTGAAAATTCCTTAATAACGAATACCGTTAAAAAAGGATTTCTATATCTCTGAAATTACTGAAACGATCTGAAAAATTCAAAGGACCTTTTGTTCAGCTACATACACGTATCTAATACCAAGAAGAAACTCTGAAATACTATCGATAATTCGCTGAAAATTCCTTAAAAAATAATACCGTTAAAAAAGAATTTTGCTATCTCTGAAATTACTGAAACGATCTGAAAAATTCAAAGGAACTTTTGTTCAGCTACGTACACGTATCTAATACCAAAAAGAAACTCTGAAATACTATCGATAATTCGCTGAAAATTCCTTAAAAA